>JAQIHA010000580.1:0-13732 GCA_028751875.1 Rapana venosa | reverse complement strand
TACACTCTACTGCTTCTGAATGCGGGAAAAATCTCCCCTCTCACTCTTCTTCTTGACTTATCTGAGCCTTGTCATACCATAGATCACTCAATTCTTGCTTATCCTCCGCCTCCAAAAATACGTTGGTATTAACGGCACAGCCCTCCACCTGGTGTACTTCATACCTCACAGACAGTGTCCCAGAAAGTATTGTAACAAAATACCTTCAAAACCTGTTCAAAATGGAATGTGTAGTCCCGCAGGGATCATTCCTGGCCCTGTTCTCTTTATTTACTCTCTACACTGCTCCACTCACATATAATAAACAACACACCATATGATCATCATTTCTATGCCGATGATACTCAGCTTCAGTGCAGTGATACTGTAAAAACTGCTTCCCTCCTGACAATATTCCTACTAATCCCTTCAAGACATTCAAAACTGGATGACTCAGAACAAGTTACAACATAATGGCCGATTAAAACCAAGCCATTGCTTATAGGGACCAACCATAAACTTTCCTCTATCAGCAAAAACTTCAATAGAATTCGGCAATACTTTCAGTTCCTTTGTCCAAACTCTGTGAAGTATTTAGGAGTAGTTCTTGACACAACACCTATGAAAAAATTCATTCACCCAGACCTGCCAGTCTTGCTACTATCAATTACGGCGCCATAAGCGCGATCGCAAGTGTCTGTCCACTGAGCTGCAACTTCCAAGCTTGTCACATTCCTTTCACGTTTTAGGACTACTGTAATGCTCTCTTGGCTGGCCTACCAGCATCATCTAACCACTCTCTTCAACGCAACAAAACGTCGGGCAGCTCGACGGTCCTAAGAAAGAAAAATCTGAACACATCACATCCTCATTCTCGATCTATTCCCTGGCTGCCTGTCTCACAAAGACTTGGAGTAATAAAATTAATGACCTCTGTTTCAATGTCTCACAAATCTCCACCCCCTTTCTCTTGTAACTGTCTTACATCTGTACACTCCATCCCGTCTTCCCCTTCGTCAGTCCCAGATACTTTGTGCTATGTCGAACACCCAGAGCAAACAAACCACTGTTGCCGGCGGCTCCTTCTCTATTTCTGGTCCATACCACCTGGAATGAACCTCCCTCTTTCACTTCGACAAAAGCTTCACATATACCTTCAAATCAGCCTCAAACATACACTTATTCCTACCTGAGACACTCTTCCCCCCCCCCAAATACATTGCCCCAATTCTCAACAACCAAGCATCTTTGCCACCTTTCAACAGGTTATGATGTCCCGACAGTGATGGTGTGGTGAGAGGTGTGTGCAGGGCTTGATGGTTGTAGTATGTGAGTCGTTCGTGTGTGTAGTGCGTCAGTGGTGTGGTGTGTTGTCGTTGTTGGATAGAGTCGTAGTATTGTGTGTGTGTCGCGTGTGTAGCTGTTTAGTGTGCGCGCGTGTGTGTGCGTGCAATGCGCTGCGCGCGCATGGTTTGAAATCTGTACTTCATATATGTTTAAATGTGAGGAGTTGCATGCTGTAAATGTTTGCGTAGGTGCAACGCTTACACACTTTGTTTGGGTTTTTTTTTCTTTTACAAGATTCAGCGCTATATAAATTCCATATCAAGTTTTATTATTATTATTATTACTAAACAAAGTGAATGGTGCCTCCCTTTCAATTAGCTCCTTCTGTTTCTTTGTAGCGTATGCGGGAATAAAGAGGTATAGGTGTTTCCTTGTGTTTTGTATTCGTGTTGTAACACTGGCAAGAATCAATCACATTGTGGAGAAGACGAAAGAGACAGGAAGAATGGTGCTTCAGGTTGTAAGACAGTTTTTCTCTTTATTCAGAGAGGGGATTAGCAACGTCAATAGTTCTGTATGACTGATAGCCAAGATCAATATCCTGGTGTTATTAATATACTATCTTTAATTCACTGCTACTTTGTTTTTTGTCCCCTCATCATCTCTCCTCTCTCGATCTCTCCTCATTCTCTCTCTCTCCCTGCCTCTCTCTCTCCTCCAATCCTTCTCCTCCTCTCCTCTCTCTCTCTCCTCTCGGCTCATCTCTCTCATTCCGATCTCAGGTCTCCTCTCTCCTCTCTCTCTCTGGCAATCGTAAAACAATCAAAAACTGTTTCCATCGGCATCATTTAGTGCAATTTGTCTTTTATTTTTTTTTGTTGCTTCTTTTTTATCGTAAGAAAGTCAACTTCAAAATTAACTAACTAGAAATCACAACACACCTCGACTCCTTCATCTCTGGAAGTAGACCACTTTCTCGCATCACATTAAACCATCTCTCGTTTTGGTTTTTTTCTGGGGGGGAAAGAAAATGAAGCCGCGACATCAGTGTGAACGGAAGAGCCTTACTGGCATCTACTGGGGAGATAAGTACAGAGCGGGACATCTTATGGAGGGGAGCTGGAGGCTCCCGCAGAAACGCATCAGGCGCTGTGTGGCCCTCATTGCAGTCAAGTGAAGCCGATTGGCTAACAATGCGAGAATTAATCAGGAGACTGGACGTGTGCAATCAGAAGACCGGACTCTTAATTATGGGGGTCGGTCCACTTGCACGCCTCATGTGGTCAGACCCCTCCTCACCCCCCATCCTCTTCCCCCATTCACCGCCTACATTGTTTGGCTTTAAACCACAATTCCATCACCCCACCAATACGTCCAACAGACAACAATCATTGCCGCAGCCAGTTACTGCTAACAAGGCTATACCCACCCGGACACAGAATCTACCCGGCCCCCGCTTTTGCGGGGACCAGAGTAATATTCTAGCGATGACAGCAGTAATACTCGCCTGTGCCGGCGCGGTTTTCGGCGGTTGGCGCTAGCGATAGTGATAGCGTGCAATGGAGGGAGTAGCGGAGGGGGAAGGTCCTTCTAACAGGCTATGGATAACCCCTAGCCCGATCCCTCATATAACCTCACTCTAGGGCCTCGCAGGGTAGCCTCCTCCCCGACAAATAGCGTCCTTGCTTCGCCTTCACTGACCGGTGCCCTCACCCCGCTATATCTACACCGCGGCCCTCAGCTCTGCCCTGCTAATCCACTTTCCTCCCCACAATGTATTCTCGATGCGCCTCTTTCCTCCCCAAGCTTCCCCCTCGCTCTCTGGCGAGTTCGATGCAAGAACTACTGCAATCTCCCCCCAGAATCTCCCGTGGCGCAGGAGATATCTGTAGGGAAAAACAACCTGTTGGCTTTATCCGCCCACCAAGCACGATACCACCAAAAGCCGAGACCAAACATACCGGCCCTGGGGGGGATCTACCCCGAATCTTACCGCCACCCCGAAAGAGCCCACAAAACGGGTCTATTTTTGCTCCATGGTATTAGTTTGGGCCCACAATGAAGAAAAGGATCCACCGCATTCTATTAAATCCACAAACGAGCTTTTGCGGCCACAAAGGGACAGTCCAGCGGGTACAGGTAGAGACAGAAAAACGGTGCCACAAGCATCGGTACCTTGAGGAACTTTTATTCAGGTACGGTGGTACTCCGGCAGTTGGGGGGTACCAGTATTTTCTGCCAAGCCACGGTCGTTCGTTCGTATGGTTCGATACTGACCAGCAGCCGACCAGTCTGGCAAATTTGTCACGATCAATTAATACCTGAGAGAGAATGGGCATAAAAAAAAAAAAAAAAGAAAGAAAGAAAGAAAAAAAAGGAAAGGAGAAATAAAAGTAGCAGAAAAGGATAGGTAGAAAGAAGAGAATTAAGAAGAAAAGATTGAAATTAAAGAACAAAGAAGAAGTAAAAGAAAGACATAAGAAGGCAAGCAAGAAAAGAAAAGGATAAAGAAAAGAAAAGAAGAAAGAAAGAAAGCAAAGGAAGAAATAAATAAATAATAAAGAATGAATGAAGGAATGAAGGAAGGAAGGAAGGAAGGAAGAATGAGGCAAAGAATGAAGGAAAGAAAAGAAGGAAAAAAAGAAATACAGACAGATAAAGAAAGAAAGACAGACATAATCCAGACACACAACAGAAAAGACAGACAGACAGACAGATTAGACAGACAGACAGACAGACAGAAAGAAACAAAAAACGAAAGAATGAATGAATGAATGAATGAATGAAATGAATGAATGAATGAAGAAGGAAGGAAGGAAGAAGGAAAGAAAGAAAACAGAAAGTAAGAATAAATCAAAGAATAAAGAAACGACGAAATATAAAGAAACATTGACCAGAGCAGAAAAAAAAAGAAAGAAAGAAAAAAACCAGAAACGGATAACACTAGCTTTCTGAAGAGGCCTTGTAAGTAGAGTATAGAGAGAGGGGTAAAGCATTCCACCCACTGGTCATGTTTAACAGGTGGCCAGGGCGGCTTTGGCGAGTGGAAGGTGCTATTGATTCGCAACATTGTTATGAAGTGTTTGATATTTATTGACTGTGTTGTGTTGAGTGAGGTCTGTCCGGACGAAGGCCCAGGGTCGGGCGTACATAGATGTCTGGCCGATGGCCTGTCGGCTTCCTGGCCTGGCCTGTACTTACGCTTTGTGGCTGTGACGTGCCATGATGCTTACAGTACATGTGTGGTCGAGTGACCAGTTTACAGCGCTATGTTGATAGTACCTTCCCTTTTGTTCCGGTCGTGTGACTGAGTGTTGTGTGTGTCTGTGAGAGAGATAGAGAGTTTATGTCACGCCGTGTGTGTGTGTGTGTGTGTGTGTGTCGTTTGTGTCTGTGTGTGACTGCGTGTGTGTGTGTGTGTGTGTGTGTGTATGTGTGTGCGAGTGAAGTGTGGTGTGTGCGGTGCGTAGCGGCAGTGTGTTCTCATACTGTTGTAATGAGTTTGAGTGTAATATAGTGCATTATGCAGCTTGATTTGCTCTTTAACCCGTGTGAGACGATATAATCATTCAGTGTATGTACATAGGTACGCGCGTGTGCGTCGTGCATGGCGCGCGCGAGCGCGCGACATGTGTGATGTGTGTTTATGTGCGTTTATGTGTGTGTGTGTGTGTGTGTGTTGAAGATGTCCAGAGATCTTATACCAAAGACAAAAACCTATGTCTTGTCTATTTCTAAAGGAGACGGGATAGGGTGCTTGTATTCGTGTTATGTGTCTGTATTTGCTTACTTATTCGTTAATTTGTCTGTCTGGCGTCACAATGGTGAGTCAAGTAAGGATTAAACTTTAATTTTTGAGTGACTACACTCTTGGCTAACACATGTCAGTTTGTCCCTGGTTGTAAAAGTGGCTAGTCAGTACAACAGTCTTGAAGGGAACACATTTTAATGCAGAAAACTTGTACATTATGATAATAGTTTACATAGATAAGACTTATTTTTAAACTCAACAAGACACATATATTACGTTTCCGACCCGGAAATGGAATGCCACCATACAGACAGGAAAGAGAGACAACAGACACAGATAGAGACAAGACAGACAACAGTCACAATAGAGAAATGGAGGCAGACAGACATACACAGATGAGAGAGGGAGACAGACAAACAGACCACAGATAGAGAAAGGGAGACAGACAGACAGACACGTCAGAGAAAGGGAGAAACAGAGACACACTGACAGAAGCAGAGACAGACTTCTCGTCGTCGAAGGCTCAGACAGGAACTATTGTTGCCTGTCCGTCCATCGCACAAGTCAATCAGTGAGAATAGTGGGCTTTGGAGGGACAGTGCATGGGGTATAAACACGGACATGAACGACAATGAATCAAATGTCACAACAACCACTACTCGACACCAAATGCACACACAACACACACACAGGGACACACTACTGACAATGAGATGTTACAAACACAGCAGGACCACACACACACACACACGACGACAGCGAAATAAACTCCAAGGTACTAGGAGGATGTGCTCTAGCCAGCAGTTTCCCTTCATTGATCCGCCAGCTCTTTCATACCATCAATTCGTCCTCTCCAAACATATGAGGCGTCATAACGCCACATACATATTTACACCCTCTCATGGTCAATGCCACCTTTTACCCCCGGCCTCCCAACCTATACCCTGCTTCATCTCCAGCTCCTCTCTCTCTCTCTACTCTCTCTCTCCTGTCGTGCTCATCTCTCTCTCTCTCTCTCTTACTTCTGCGCTCTCGTGTCTCCTCATGCTCGGTCTCTCTCTCATTCTCTCTGCTCTCACCTCCCCTCTCATTACCATCTGACTCTTCTCTTTCACCTCCCCTCTCTCACTCTCTTACTCTTAACTCTCTCTTCTCACCTCTCTCTCTCTCTTCCCTTCTCCCTCCCTCTCATCCCTCCCTCCCTCGCCTAAGTTCCCATGCCCACACGCCTCCTTCACCGATCCACTGATCCGCTGACAGTCTGTGACATGTTGTGCATCCTATTAAAAAAGATATGATTTTGTTATATGACCCTTTGAGAGTGTATTCGCATGTGACAAGAACAACTGAACACCTATAAACCAAAACACTACCCAAGCCATTTGGAAGAAGACCTGAAATCTTACAAATCAGACACCCCATCAAACTCCCATCCACGAATCGAGATGGAGTTTAATCTAGTAACATCTAATAGTTTGATACTGTTCCCATGCAACCCGCTAAACAACGCACTCGCCAAAACCTGTCGCAACCCCAATAAGAACTGCAACGCTCCCGCTAATGAAACAACAATGCCCATGCCCTACTCCTCACAATTACCCGAACCGCCTTCCTTCCCGTAAAATACGTCTCTGATCCCTTCTACACGCCATCCCCAATAGCCTCTAAGAATATCGCACATCCTATTCACACCAACAGTCATTATGGACCCTTACGTGAATATAAATAAACCATAGAGCATATTGTGTACTAAACATTTAGGCACAAAAGCGTTGCAATTTAGAACCCCGTTGTCCCCCTGTACATTGATATCCCCCCTGTTGTTGGTCAACTATAAATACAAATGCCCCTCAGGTCCAACCAGTACACGTGTACAAAGGAAAAGTTAATTGCTAAACGTTGTATAGGAAATGGCAATGTACTTATCAAATGTAAACGAAAATTGACAATAATTCCCTCCATCCACAGCCATCGCAAAAAACCCTTCGCAGCCCCCCCCCCCTCCCTACGCAAAGTTACCCGCCTACAAACACAGCTCCCCTCCAATTTACCTCTCTTATATCCACCAAACCCTAAACCCCGACCCAATCGTAACCCTACACCCACATCGCAACCCTCACCCAAAAACCACCCAAGTACCGCCCCTGGTCAAAGAACTAGAACACTCTCACACAATCTGACCACATTCCCTCTTCTTGCACACCCGACATGTCTTTAACCCGAAAAGAAATAGACATATCGTATTCTACATCCAAAACCAGGGCAAAAATCCAATCACACAAACCCTATGAACCCAATTATACACTAACCGCGATCGCCCCTACTCCCATATTCCACGCCCGAAAGGTCCAATCCCATGCTCACACCTCTCCCGATCTCACTACACACGAACCTCGGTCCCCTGCCACCTCCTCTCCTCCAGCTTGAAAATAATCACCAAAATCCTATTATGGTTTGATTGTCCCCCTAACCTCCTACATACCTCACCCATACACCATTCCTTCCCCACATACCTCGATGTCCACATAAACCCCTAACTCCCCACCCACCTATTTCTCTGTTAACTCTGAAACTATCCACTTAATTAACCGGCCCACATTCCGCTTCACACCATCCACCACAGACCATTTGCGCTAAAATACCGACCTACCAGGAACCACCACTCAGATAATGAATCATCGTCTCGCAATACTTCCCTTGTCCCCCCACCAGCCCCTACACTCCAGAGCTTTCCCACAAAACTAAGTATGTCAAACATGCTTACTCACCCTCCCCACACCTCCACGCCCCCCAACCAATACCCCTCCTACAAAACCAAATTACCATTCCACACCAGCCTTACACCCCCACCCGAAACCCCTCTTCTACCCCACAGGTACCCCCCAAATACCCCAACAACTAAACCTCAAACGACCTACAAACATATACACCTTGAACAAACCCATAAACCACGTTCCTTCCCTCTAAGCCATCAAATTCTTCGTCCGCCACCCTATAAAGCACCATACCACTAGCCCTCCCGTAACTCACATATACCCCTCTATTATCCAAACCCGTACCCTCCTGACCCTATAATCCATCCTATTTTGTCTTTTATATTTTATATTTCCAATAGTTCACGTACCATTAATTCGTTTGTTGATTTTATTTGATTATGTTTTTCTTGTATTTTTTGTGGGATTTGTTTGTGTCTGGGTGATTTTTTTATCTTGTTGCTTATTTTAATTTTTCGTGTATATATTAATGTTTTAGAATTAATTTTCTGAGTTTTTTTTTATTTTCTTTTTGATTTTATTGCGTTTATGTGTTATAAGTTAAGTGATTATATGTCTTTTAACGTCTTTATTGTTATTTTATGTTATCTTTTGTAGTTTTCTTTAATGTGTTTTATATATGTAGCATTTTAAGTTATGTTTGTGTGTTAATGATTGTTTTTGGTTTTTTTAATTCATATAAATTTAATTTTTATTCTCATTTTTATTCATTATTCTATGTATTAATTCGTAATCTTGTTATTTTGATTTTTATTATGTAAATTAACTTATATTCCGTATTTTGTATTGTACTTTTTGTTTTCTTAATTTCTGTGTGTTCTTTAATTTCTATTTGTAAATTTTTTGATTTTTTGATTGATGTGATGTATTTTTGATTTTGTTTTCAATTTTTGTATTTATAATGTATTTTTATTGATGGTACTTCTTATTTGAGATGGGATTATTTATTATTCTTTATTTATTTTATTATTATAATTTGTTTTTAATTTATTTTTTGTTTATTCTGTTTTATTGTTTTTTTTATTTAATATGTTTATTTTTTTATATCTTTGTTTTTTTTTGCTTATTTTGCATTATTCTTCTTTAATTATACCTTAGTCTTATTTTTTTCTTTTTTTTTTTTTTTCTTTTTTTAATTAAACTTTTTTCTTGCTTTCTATAATTTTTTTTTTTTTTATTTTCTGATTTTTTTTTATTTTATTTTTTGTCTTTTAAATTGAATTTTATTTCATTTAATTTATATCTTTAAATTGATTTTTAAATGCTGATTATATTTAATATTATTAATTTTCTTCGTATTATGTATTTTTTAATTATATTATAAATCGGATTTTTATTCTTTTATATTTTTTATATATGTTATTTTATTTGATAGTTCTTTTTCTTTACTAATTTAGTGTATTTTTTTTGATTTTTTGTGTTTTTTGTTTCTTTATTTTATTTAGTTGGGCAAGATTTACTGAGTAGCGGTGCGCAATGGGACCAATGAACAATCCACACGTAAGGCCTTAATGGGCGAGACCGACTGCACGAAGATAACTCTCCAGAGGATAAATCCTCTTGAAACAGATTCAACCCAGACAGAGTGTTTGCAAGCGTCAAATTCGAAACCACTATGTTATACCATTCCCCATCTCAGGTGCTTGCTTGTGTGAGTGTATGGTGTGTGCGTGTGAGTGTGAGTGCGCCGCGCCTCGCGCGACAGTGCAGGCTTGAGTGCCCGTCAAGAGCTTTTGTGGTGCCTGTGCGCGTACATGCGCGTGTGTGTTCCATCCTTTAAAGTAACATATCTTTGCCCAAAAGATGATACTAGATGAAGATGATGTAATGATAAAGGTGATGATATTAAAAGAAAAACCTCTTAAAGAAAAGGTTTTAAGTAAACTATTTAAAGGGTTCAACTCTCTTTTCTTTAGGGAACTAGATAAGGAGCATTACAAAATTTATTATTACGAGAGTGAAAATGGAGAGAAAGAAAAGGAAATTTAACATTACCACACATCACTAAACAAAAACTAAACCCAGACAGATGTCACTCAAGTCCGTCCACACCTTAGAAAATGCAACACAACAGCAACACACAAGACCACTATAAACCCAGGCATGCATCTGCTAGCTGAATATCAATAAAACACAGTCATAATTTCATGCTGGGGCAGCTATTGCTCCAGATAGTAGGTAAGATAAGAGAGAAAGGTTGTTCATGTAAAACAAAAGAAAAAAAAGACCCCCCCCCCCCCCCCAAAAAAAAAAGGGGGGTTGGGGTTCTAGGGGTTTATTGTTTGTTTCTTTTTGGATTTTTTTGGCCAATGAAGAGAGGCATGTGAAGCACTCACTTTAAAACATAAATAAGTAAAAGAGAGAAAAAAGAAGGGGCAAAAGAGAAAAGAACCCCCAAAAGATGGTGCTCCCTGACCTGCATGCAACTGTTGCCACACAAAAACAACAACAACAAACTTGAAAAGTAATCAAACAATCAAGCGATCAATTGATCATCAAGCAATATATGTATATGAACCATCGATTAGTATGGAAATATTCATAGAAACAGACATATACAAACAAACACATAAATAGACAAAGAAAGAGCAAAATATGGGAAGAAAGCCTGAGAGAAGGAAATGAAAAGATGATGAATGAATGACTGAATGACAGGAAAAATGAAGGAAGAAAAGAAAGGAAGGAAGAAAAGAAAGGGAAAAAGGAGAGAGACAAGAGAAGTGGAAGAATGAAAGCAAGAAATAACAGAAAAAAGTGGGGGAAACCATGTGAAAGTGTGAGCAGAGTATCGAGTGAAATTAAGCGAGACAAAATCAAAGCTTTCTACACTTCATGTTTGTATACCACTGAGCTTTCATTCACCACAGGCTTCTACATAAGGAAGGTCAGACAAGTATGACGATCAATCCCCAAAGACTGTCACTCACAACTGATAAACATACCTGCCTGACATGGAAACCTTGTCACAGATTCAATGTTGTCAGTGTATGCTCAGATGAATTTGATTATATTAATATTGTAACCCCCCCCCCCCCCCTGCCCTGTTGCAATGGGCAAAGCTTAGGCAATAAATCATTTTGAATCTGTTTATATATTCAGGGGGTGTGTGAGGTGTGAGTCATGTGTGTGAGGCGTGAATTGTGTGTGTGAGGTGTGAGTCACCCCTGTGTGTGTGGGGTGGGTGGGTGGGGTGGGGGGTGGTGTATGTCTGTGTGGGTGTGAGTGTGTATGTGTATCAACATTTCAAATTAATCTGAGTGACTCAACTAGCTTTTAAGTATGAAAAAGTACAGACAACTATCAGTTTACTTTTCTTTTTAACACTTAACAGGTAAAGGTGTCCCATAACCTTCAAGGTCTAGGGGAGCCAAGCATCTGAGACCTCGCTTCTCTTTTTTTGTTATTTTGTAATTTATTCTTTTATTTCAAGGAGAATGGAATAAGCAATCATGTGCTTTTTTACATCCAGTCCCTGTGAGTATGCGTTTTTGTAAATTTTGTCATCTGTTCCCACTGGCACACAATGGCCTACTCTTAAAAAAAGCAGAACAGGATTTTTAATGTGTGGGCAAGATGTTCTGTGTGCGTGCGTTTGCACACAGGGCTTCGAACCTGGGTCGCACAATGTTCTAACCACTAGGCTATCCTGTCCCCCAAGCCTATTGAGTAACAGTTGTTTTTTGTTTTTTGTTTTTTTTAAAGGCAAAGGTGTCCCATAACCTATGTAGTGGTAAGGGAGGAGGTATCAGAGACCTCAGCTTCTCCAGAGGCCAGCATATTGAGGGCGGCGCCAATCTCCTCTCCCTGGTTGCTTTACCTTCCCTTACCCTAAAGAAGACAGGTACCCATTGACAGCTCAGTGAACTGGGGGACTGTATTGAAGCCATGCTCCACTATGTTGTTAACCTTGGCTGGGGAAAAGCGAGTGCTCCGACCATTGAGCTATCCCAACCCCTTTTAACACTTAAGATGACAGATATTCACATCCATTAAAAACAAACATTTTTTTAAAAAAACCACAAACAAACAAACAAAATGAAAACAGTACTGACCTTTAGGTGATGCCCCAAAGCTGAAACAGTTGTACACAAACTATGTAGAGGGAGAGAGCTAGAACAACTTGTCTTCTTCTCAAGCAGCCGTTGAACTGAAAACAATGCCCAGGCTTAGCTTAAGGTCAAGGACGGAAGTCTTGTGACTGAGCCAGGCATTCCTACCTGTATTGTCAAGCCTAGAACATTCTGAAAATTCAAGACCTAATGTGTTAGGCAAGAAATTGATTAAATGTGTCTTCCTACATGAATCTCCCAAAAGTCATCTAATTTGTTTCCCTATATTAACTTGTGGAGCCTCATACATGAATCAAGAACAGAGGCGGGAGTAGGGCGTGTGTGTTTGTGTGTGTGTGTGTGCCTAGGGGTATCTGTCCACTGATGCAACTTCCAAGCTCGTCACATCTCTCATTCTTTCAGACTAGTTTAGACTACTGTAATTTTCTTTTGGCTGGCCTACCAGCATCATCCATCCACTCTCTTCAACGCATACAAAACTCTGCAGCTCGACTGGTCCTATGAAAGAAAAAATCCGAACACATCACTCCTCTTCTGCGATCTCTTCACTGGCTGCCAGTCTCACAAAGACTGAAGTATAAGATCAATACCCTCTGTTTCAAATGTCTCCACAAATCTGCACCATCTTATCTTTGTAACTGTCTTCACCTGTACACTCCATCCCATTCCCTTCGTTCAGCCGCAGATACTTTGTGCTTTCGAACACCCAGATTCAAACAAACCACTGTTGGCTGTTGATCTTTTTCTGTTTCTGGTCGGTCCACGTGGAATGACCTCCCTCTTTCACTTCGCCAAAAACCTTCACTTGATACCTTCAAATCCAGCCTCAAAACACACTTATTTCCTACCTGACACTTTCCCCTCATATGGGTCTCTAGTTTTCAACAGCATCCTTTATCTCCTAAGTGTGTGTCTGTGTGCACACGCCCACCTGTGTGTGCACATTGTGTTATTCAGCCATGTCTTTGTTCTCAGTTGGCCAGGCCCTCTGTGTGTGTGTGTGTGTGTGTGTGTGTGTGTGTGTATGTGTTATCCAGCATGTCCTGTTGTCAGTGGCTGAAGACAATGGCCAATAGGACTGTTCAACAATCACCTCATGTCTTTGTTCTCAATGGAGTGCCCCCAGGTGATAAGGGACATGGCTCAGGACACAGTGAGGTGTGTTGGGCTCTGCCCATGTGTAATTGTATGGCCACTCATTTCTGTGAAAAGGTGTGTTTTAGAAATATTACATCAGTAGTGTCATTTTCACCCTAACTTGCAATGAGTGATGTTCACCCAAACTGCTGAAGCCTTTGTTTGACTTGGTTTGGTGGTGTTTGGAGTCCATGACCAAATGATGCAACTTCATTCACTTTCACCTTCTGTTTTTGTGTTTCTTCTCCTTCATCTCATTATCATAGTTGTTGTTGTTGTTGCTGTACCTGTCAACATCAGTGGTGGTGACAGTGTCATTACCACCACCACCACTACCATCACCATTATCATTACCATCACCATTATCATCATCATCATCATTGTCATAAAACATAAGTGGGATGTTTAGTTTTGGAGAATCAAATGTTAGGACACTATAGCCAAGTGGTTAAGACTGTTCACCTTCAATCCCATGAATCCATGAAGTCTTGGGTTCGAATTTGGGCAGCCTCTGGTAGATTAGGGGTGAGGATTGTTACGGTCTCCCAGTCAACTTCAAGTGCAGACCTTTTAATTTTAAAATTTTTATCTCAGCGTGAAATTCGGGTTGCTCTCCCCTGGGAGAGCCCGTCACCAGAACAGCAGTGCCACCCTTTATTATTTTTCTTTTCCTGTCTGCAACAGTATTTGTTTCGGTATCAGAGTGGGTGTTTTTCTACAGAATTTTGCCAGGG
>JAQIHA010000058.1:27500-40655 GCA_028751875.1 Rapana venosa | reverse complement strand
CTTCTTCCAGACAGAAAGAGAGAGGCAGATAGACAAAAAATGATGTAGTTTAACAGAACACCAAAAAAAGAAATTTTTAATTTTTCTTTACTCTTTTATTTCATTTCTTTTTCCCTTTTAGAAAATTATGTCTTAGCAGGAAACAAGGTTCCCATCCATTCAGGTAACAAAATGAATCATCATAAAAAACACAAATTTTTGCTTTATTATCAGCTGTAAAAGCGTGCATCAGTATTCCCCCTGCTCTTTTGAGCTGAAAATATTGCATGAGTAGTCAGTTTCTGATTTGTCTTTTTTCTAGAACTGCTATCACTGTCCTCCTCAGTCCATCTCCTCCACTGTGGGGCCACTACCGCTGCCTGTTGGCTGGGAGGCGGAAGAGTTGTTTCCCGTGGAGTGGATCTTGGCCATGAGAGGGGAGCAGAGTTTCTGCAGTTCCTGCAGTCTGTGGTCGTATTTCGTCCTTCTCCGCCAGAGAGTTGTTGTCCAGCCAGTCAGGGCGTTTTCCCACACGCTTTGTTGGCCGAGTCCTTGTCCTCAGAGCTCAGTTTGTCCCCAGCATCGTTCAGCGCTTGGCGCACGGAGAACACGTAGGCTTCCAGTTTGTTGCGGGACTCCACACGTTGTCGCTGTCTGTCGTCCTCTTCTTTGTACTTCTCCGCTTCGTTGACCATGCGGTCGATGTCGGCCTTGCTGAGGCGTTCTTTGTCTTTTCTTGATGGTTGACGTTGGAGGACTTGCCTGTGCTCTTGTCCTGGGCAGTCCCCCGTCATGATGCCGTTGGCGTTCGATTGTCGAAGGAGACGTCAATCTGAGGCACGCCCCGTGGAGCGGGAAGGGATGCTGTCAGCTCAAAGCTGCCCAGCAGGTTGTTGTCCTTGGTCATGGCACGCTCCCCTTCATACACCTGGATGGGACGGCCGGCTGGTTGTCGGCGTTAGGTGGTGAAGGTCTGGGAGGTTTTTGGTGGGGTGGTGGTGTTGCGCTCCACCAGCTTGGTCATGACTCTCCAGCAGTCTCGATGCCCAGAGGGCAGGGGGGCCACGTCCACCAGCAGCCGTCCTTGATGGCCTCACTGCGGTCCCCGCTCAGCACGGCAGCCTGCACCGCCGCTCCATAGGCCACGGCTTCGTCAGGGTGGATGACTTGTTTAGCTCTTTCCACCCATGAAGTCCTGCAGCATCTTCTGGATGCGCGGGATTTCGGGTTTGACCCTCCCACCAGCACCACCTCTTGGATCTGTCGTTTGTCCATCTTGGCATCCCTCAGGGCTGTTCCACGGGTTTCCAGAGTGCTGCGGAAGAGGTCTGCACACAGCTCCTCAAACCTGGCCTGGTGATGCGTGTGTAGAAGTCGATGCCTTCATACAGGGAGTCGATCTCCACGTTGGCTCTTGCACTGCTGGACAGGGTACGCTTGGCTCGTTCACAGGCTGTGCGCAGTCTTCTGAGCGCTCTGCGTTGTTGCTGATGTCTTTCTTGTATTTTCGCTGGAACTCCTGAGTGAGGTGCTGCTGCACCAGGCGGTCATCAAAGTCCTCCCCACCCAGATGCGTGTCCCCTGCTGTGGCCTTGACCTCGAACAGGGACCCTTCAGAGATGGTTCAGGATGGACACGTCAAAAGTGCCTCCCCCAGGTCAAGATGAGGATGTTCTTGTCGCTGTCTTTGTGCACGTTCTTGTCCAGCCCATAGGCCAGGGCAGCCGCTGTGGGTTCGTTGGTGATCCTCAGCACGTTGCAGGCCGGCAATGGCTCCGGTCGTCCTTGGTGGCCTGTCGCTGGGCGTCGTTGAAGTAGGCGGGGACGGTGATGACGGCGTCTAGTGACGGTCTGCCCAGGTATGGCCTCGGCCGTCTCCTTCATCTTGGCCAGCACCATGGAGCTGACCTCCTCAGGGGCCAGCGTCTTCCTCTCCCCCTTGTACTCACCTGCAGTTTGGGTTTCCCGCCGCCGTCACTGACCACCTTAAAGGGGGCCCCCAGTTTCATGTCTTTTCTGAAACCCCCTGCTTTTCTCTTGGCCAGAACCTTTGGGGGCTGAACTCCTCAGGGGCCACCCGTTTTCCCTTTTTCCCCCCCTTGTACTAAAACCTGCAGCTTGGGTTTGCCCCCGCCGTCACTGACCACCTTGGGGGGCCCGTCCCTTAGGTTTTTCTGCACGCTTGCTTTCTGTGAAGCGGGGGGCCGTTCTTTCGCTTGGGGGTCGAAAAAGGGTTTGGTTCTGGGGTTTTCAGGGCCCGCTTGGTTTTTGGCGGGCCGTCCCCCACCAGACTTTCCCCTTGTCCGTGAAGGCCACGTACGGCCGTGGGGGTTTCCTAATGGCCCCTTGGTCGTTTGGCGTTGACCCTCCCCCCGGGCCATGTGGAACCCCCCCCCCCGGGTTTTTGGGTTGGTGCCCAGGTAAAATGGGGAGGCGGGCCCGGCTTTTGCTGCTGCTGCTCCCGGTTTGGGGGCCTTTTTCCCTGGTGTTTGGTTTGGGCTGCCCTGCTCCTACTTTCTTTTCCACTAAAAAAGGGCAAGCTGGTTTTTAGTCAGGCGGGAAGCAATGGAAATGAAAACTTCACCCCTTTTTTAGAAAATTTTTCCCCCTTTTCTGGACCCAAAACAGTTGTCATTCTCTGCTGTGGAAGTAATGTGATCAGGTCTCCCCTGAAAAAAGTACCCAAAGTTAAATGGTCTTATTTGGGTTAAAAAGGCCCGTTTTCTCGTTTTCGGGGGCGAGGGCCCTTGATCTCCCCCGGTTTGCTTAAAAGGGTTCTGAGGCCCACATTTACCCCTCGATTTTCTGAAATTTAAAAAGGTTTTGGGCGGGGGTTTGTTGGAGAAATGAATTTCAAAAATTTTTCCGGAGTAGTGGGGGGGATAGTTCCAAAAGTGCTAAAAAAAAAGTGCATCCCCTTTTTTCAGGGGCCCCAACCCCTTTTTCCCTTTGTAAATTCGTTGCCATTTTTAGCAAACCCCTTTGTTTATTTGTCTCCGATTTTTTTGGGGCGCTGAAGGTAAGCAGCAGACGTTTAAAACCCTACAGGGTTTGGATTTTTTTGGGAAGTCCCCGGGTTTTCCGGGTTTTTTGGGGGTGTGGGGAAATTTAGGGGGTTAAATTCCCGGAAGATTCGAATTATTTTTTAAACTTATTCTCCAGCAAAACCATTGCATTTACGCAAAAAGGGGGGAGGGAAAATGTTTGGGATCAACCCAGGAAATGAGAGAAAATTTTTTTTGGTCTTTGTTTGGGAAAAGTTGGGGAAAAATTTTTCCCTATTTTTTTAGCCATGTTTTAGTTCTTTTTCTCCCTCTTTCTCTCTTCTTCTCTCTGCTCTTCTCTCTCTCTCTCTTCCCCTTTTGGGTTTTTTTTATTTTGTTTAATGACACTGCTACTAAAAAACGCAACAAACCAGCAAGAACAAAAGGCTACTCTACAGTCGTTCCCCCTGCTGCTTCTGCACTAAAAACTACTGTGCTTTTGCTGTTGAAAACTACTACTCCTACCCCCCCCCCAAACCCCTATTACTAAAAAAATACTCCCGCTTTGTTTTTTTTTTTTTGTGGGGGGTGGGGGGGGGGATCAGCTTTCATTTTTTTCATTGTAAAAAACCCAACCAGGATGTGATAAAAGTCAAAAAAATTTCTGTTGTTTACTATTTTCTTCTTTTTTTTCTTCTTTTTATTTAAAAATTTTTTTTACAAATTTTATTTACTCTCTGTTTTTGCTGCTTGCTGCCGCCCGCGCTGCTGCTGCGGCTGCGGGCTGTTTACTACTACTCCCTACTGTATTGTTACTGCTGCTGCTGCGTTGTTTGTTGCTGGCAAATTATACTGCTATTTGCGGGTGTGCTGCTGCCTACCTTTTTCCCTTTTTCTGCTACACCTACTCCCGGCCCCTTTGCTGCTTCAAATTACTACTTTTTAATATTTCATCCCTTTTCTACCACTGCCCACAAAACGATTTAAAAAAACCCCCCAAACGCCCAAAAAATTAGGAAAAAAAAGGGGCAGTTTTAAATTCTATGGGGGGGGTTTAAAAGGGGCTGAGGGGGGGACGGGTTGTTCCTTGTGGAAACGGGCCCCTCTCATTTTCTAAATGTCTTTTTTGGAAAAAAGTTGGAAAACGATTTAGAAGTTCCTGCCTTTTAATCAAAGCAAACCAATTTTGAAAGTTTTGGGTTTGTTTCCCAAAGGCCCTCGCCCTTTTTCCCCTTTTTGGGGGGGGGAAAAACCCCAAACTAAAATTTGTTCGTCTTTGGGAAAAAAAGGATATTTCAAAGCCGTCTGACCTTGGGTTTTCCCTGGTTTTTTTTCCGCTTTTAAAAGCCCCCAATGACGTCAAATATGGGAAAAAAATTTATGGAGGGCACCTCCCCACTGTCCTCCCAAAATTTTGGGTGGGGTTTAAAATTTCAAACTGTACCCCGAATTGGAATGCAATTTCCCTTTATATAAAAGGGGGGGGGGAAGGGGGGGGGGGGGGGGGGGGGGGGGGGAGGAAAGGGGGGGGGAGTCCCCCTTAATGAAAAAAAAATCTCACAAAATTTGGTAAAGTCCTTGGGGCTCTAGCTCAGGAATTATTTTTTTTTATATTTATTTTGTTTTTTTTTGTGACCCAAAAATTATTGTCACAACCCAAAAAAAACCCCCAAAACAAAACAAAGGGGGGAAAGGGGCCTGAAATTGGCACTTTTCCCTTTAAAATCAAGCAACAGAAAACCACCACACGCGCGTGCGCGCCACACACCACACACACACACACACACACACACACAAAACACAACACACACACACACAAACCGAACAAAACCACACGGGAGTTGTATTAATTTTTGGTTATGGGAATTTGGAAAGTTAAATTTTAATATTTTTCAAATTGGGTTTTTTTTGTTTTCCAAAATTGATGTTTGATAAAAAAAAAAGGAAAAATGATTGTTTATTAAATGTACCATCTGGAAAAAAAATTTTTTGCCCTTTGACTTGACTTCTCACCACCCCACAAAACCCCTCCACCACAACACCACCACACCCCCAACACAAAAACCAAACCCCCAAAACACACACACACCCACCACACACACACACACTCTCTCTTTTTCTTTTCTCTCTCTCTTTTCGGGGTGTTTTTTTGTGGTTCGGTGCTAGAGAAAAGAGAGAGAAAAGAAAAAGAGGAAAAAGACGGGGGAGAGAGGGAAATGGGAAAGAACTGCGTCTAATTTTTGATTTTGCAATATATTGTATTTGTCTTTCCCTTTGCTCCCGATTTTTTTTCCTCCTTTTTTAACCTAAACCTGTTTTTTATTGTTTTGGTGCGAAAAATCCCGCTGTTGCTTTTTTGTTGGCTTTGGGTGGTCCTTCTTTAGTACTATAGTGCTACCCCCAATAAAATTTAGTTTTAAGTGTTTAAAAGAAAAAAAATAAAACAAAAACAATAAATAACCGCAAAAAAAAAAGACCCCCTTCCCCCCAAAAAAAAAAAAAAAAAAAAGCCCCCGTGAAAATGCAGAATAACATGCATTCATTTTGTTTTTTTCCCAACACAAACACACACACACACATAACGTGCACATAACTTCTGATGCACTTTTTTTTTTCTGATTTTGTATTCCCCCCCCCCCCCAAACACCCCCCCCCAAATTGGGTGCAAGGGGGGGGAGCGTCAGTATAAAAAAGTTTTCCCCCGGACTTCGGGGTTTCCCTTTTTTCTGGGAAATTCCCCTCTTTTCACCCCCATTTCTTTTTTTTCTGGCTTTTTCTTTTTTTTCCTGTCACCCCCTTTTTTGTTCTTTTTTAAAAAAAATTGCCTTCATGTTTTTCCCTTTGCACCATAACGGGGAAAGGGGTTTTTGACGTTTTTTCCCCACTCTTCCTTGTGAACCCACAGCCCCCATCCCCCCCCCCTTACTTCCCCGGGCCTGCGGGAAAGTATTAAAAACACAAAAAACACCAACCAAAAAAAAGCAAAAATACAAAACAAAACTCCCACCCCCCACCCCCCAAAAAAACCCCCAAAAAACCCAAACCCCACCCCCAAAAAGAAGAAAAACAAAAAAAACCTTTCCACCACCACCGTCACCAAAAACTCCCAAATCTTCTTGGGTTTTGAACCCCCAAACTCTCACATTGGAAAACTTTCACGCTGCCACAAGACAAGGGCGTTGGGTTTCCAAACTCATGTCTGCAATAACAACAACACCAACAAAAAAAAACCAAAACAAAACCCAAAAAAAAAACAAAAAAAAACCCTAAATTCCCCCACTCTTTCCCCCTTTTCGCTTTTTTCCCCCCATTACTTTTCCAATGTCTCTGCTTCCAATTTTTTCCAAACCCCAAATTTCCCCCCCCTTTAAAAAAAACCAAAAAAAAAAAACCCAAAACAAAACACAAAAAACAAAACAAAAAACAAAAAAAAACAAAAAAAACCCGATCATTTACCAAAAAAAAAGGGGGGGGGGGGGCTTTAAAAATTTTTGCATTGGCCATATCCTTTTCGTTGGGTTGTGCTTGTTTTTTTGGTTTTTTTGACAAATGATAAAAGGAGCACAAAAAGCAGTTCTTTTTTTGGTTTTTTTGTTCTCTTATTTTTTGTTTTTAAAATTTACTTTATATATTCTTAACTTTAAAATTTTTACCCAAGGGCCCTGGTTCCCCCCCCCCTCCCTACCCCTTTTCCACGCCCTATTTCCCTTTCAGCCCCCACCAACCCTCTTCCCTTTCCCCCTTTTTCCTGTCTTTTTTTGACAAAAAGGGGAAAAAGGTATGGGGCGCGGTAATAATGGGTTGTGACAATCAACTACCTATGGGAATTGTATCACTTTTAAAATCTTTAAACCACGTATCCAAAAGTCTCTTTTTTTTAAAAAAAAATTATGTTTTGAAAATATCAGGGGCCCGGGATGTTTCCCAAATTTTCACTACTGTTTTCCAATTTTCCCCCCCCCCCCCCCCGGGAAAAATAAAATGGCCCGAATCAGCTGCGCGCGCGCAGGCCCGTTGTCCCCAAAATAAAAAAACAGATAAATTTTTTATAAATATGTCAGCCCTGAAGTCCCCCATTTGTTATGAACCATTTCTATCTGGTGGCACAACCCCCAGATCAAACAACACACACACTCTCTCTCTCTCTCTCTCTCTCTCTTTTCTCACCCAAAGAATTTTAGGTGAAGGGGGGGGGGGGGGGGGGGGGATAGCCCAGTGGTTAAAACCATTTCCCTTTTGGGAAACCCCGCCACCACATGGGGAGGGTACAAAACCCGTGTTCCCTTTTTGGAAGGCTTTTTGAAAATTTTTTTCACACACCTTTTCTTTCCTTTCAAAAGAGTAAAACATTTTTTGCAAGTAAGGGAAAAGGAAAAAAAATTTTAAAAAAAAAATACAAAAAAAACCCCAAACAAACAAAAAACCAAACATGCACACTGGTTTTTTTTGTGGGTAGACATTTATCCAGAAATCGGAAAGTGGCCCATCAATGGTTTTGGGAACCCCAAAAACCCGGTTTTTACAAAGGCAGTGTCTCACTATTGGTTTCATTGGGAGCTCTAGAGGAAAAGGAAAACCCAAGCAAGATAATTTCTAAATGAAGAAGGGCAAAATTTGGGGGCCCCGCCCCCGTAAATTGGGCACTAAGGCGGTCAATAAAACATTAAATTTTTGTTTTCAGTTAAAAAATAGTAGTGGTCAAAACATTTTTAAATTTTTGGGTTTTTGTAAAGTGTAATGGTCAATAACATTATAATTTATTGTTTTTTAGAAAGGGAGTAGATGGTCCAAAAACTTTTTAATTATTGTTTTCAGTAAAAATAGTAGAAAGGTCAATTTTAAAATTATTTTATTGGTTTTTTAGTTTCCGTTTGAAAAGGTCAATAACCCTTTTTTAATTATTTTTCAAATTTAAAATAGTAGTGGGCAAAAACAATTTTTAAATTTTTGTTTTAGTACAGTAGTAGATTTTCAAAAACATTTTTAAATTTTTGTTTTCGTACAGTTTTTTAGATGGTCAAAAAACTTTTAATTATTGTTTTCAGTACAGTAGAGAAGGCATAACATTATAATTATTGTTTTCGTAAAGTTGTAGAGGTCAAAAACCCAAATTTTTTTTTAAAAAAATTAAATTTTTTTTCCCGTTAAAAAGTAGAGGTCAATTAAATTATTAAATTTTTGCTCAGTAAAGTAGGGAAATGGTTTTAAAAAACATTATAATTATTTTCTTTCGTAAAGTTGTAAAAGGACAATAACAAATTTAAATTTTTGGGTTTTAGTAAAAGTGTTGATGCTCTATAACATTAAATTTTTTCAGTAAAGTAAATAGTTTGGGCAATAACATTATAAAACTTGTTTTAGTTTCGTTGTAGATGGTCAATTAAAATTTTAATTATTGTTCAGTAAGTAGTTTTAGGGGTTGTTATTTCAAATAGGAAACCCCTTTGATGCTGTCCCTGTTAAAGGACTGGCAAGGCGGGGGTTTTCTAAGGTCACTGAAAAAATGGTGTTCATCATAGACCTATGTTTTTCACTTCTGTTGGCATGATGACCTTGGGTTTATGAAAAACGAACGGGGGTCAGTGGGTTTTTTAAATTTAAAGCTAGGTTTTTTTTTTGTTTGTTTTGTTTTGGGTTTTTTTTTTTTTTTTTGGTTTTTTTTTTGGTTTTTTTTTTGGGGTTGGGGTTTTTTTTTTTACTAAAAAGCTTTCCCTTTGGGATATATTTTTCCCCCGAAAACCCGGGAAAGGATTGGGGGAGGGTATTCAAACACTCAATGAAAGGGAAAAAACTGCTTTGACCCCTTTTAAGTCTGAAGTATCCATTTTAAATATCAAAAAAAATAATCAAATAGAAAAAAACAAAAAAAAAAATAAAATCGCAAAAAAAAAACCCAATTACTCCTTCTTGGGGTTTTTTTTTTTTGGGGCTGCTGTTTCCTTGTTCCTCTTCTCCATAGCTCTGAAAGGGCCACAATGGTGAGGGTTTGCCTATGCCACTGTTTTTTCCAAAAACTTTTGATAGCCCCATTCTGGGTTTTGGGGGGAAATTTTTGGACTTTAAAAAAAAAATTTTTAAAAAGGAAAAAACACAAGTTAGAGAGGGGCAAAAATTTGGAGCCATTCGCCAAAAAAAAGGGTTAAAATTTTTATTTCCAGATGTTTATATATGTTCTGTGCAACTTGTGTTATTTTTCACATTTTTTCTTTATTGTAGGATCATTTTTGTGTTATTGGCTTATTTTTTTCTAAATCTTTTTCTTCTTCTTGGTTTTTCCTGGCAAAAGGGTTTGGTTCAAAATTTCCCCAAATTTTATCCCTGAGTCGAAATGCGGGGGAACCCTTTAAAGGCCCGCAAAATTGTAGATATGCAGCCAAAAATCTCACCCAAACCCAAACCCGGAGCTCTTGCCCAAAAAAAAAACGAAAAAAAAACTATTCTCTTATTTATTGGGCAACAATTTAAATTTTTTTTTATTTTATATAATATTTGTTTACTTATTCTATCAACGAGGAAAAACTTTATTTTATTTAAAAAAAAAGGGGGAGGGGGGGGGGGGGGGGGGGAGGTGGGGGAGGCAAAGGGAAGGGGGGGGGGGGGTGGAGCCCTCTTTAAGTCCTTTTTAAAGA
This sequence comes from Rapana venosa, assembly GCA_028751875.1. NCBI lineage: Eukaryota > Metazoa > Mollusca > Gastropoda > Neogastropoda > Muricidae > Rapana > Rapana venosa. Next base: position 31,063 of record JAQIHA010000058.1, on the reverse strand, counting down.
ACAACCCGGGGGAGGGGCCCTTTTTTTCTTTTTGAGAAAACCAGACCCGGGGAAAATTGCGCAATGGCCTTGACCCTGTCTGTGGTTTGATGGGGTGAGCTGCTGCATGGCAAACTGGTAGAAATTAGGCCCCAAAAAAATTGTTAAGGAGAAAAAACTTTAGTTCCTCTTTACTCTTGTTTCCCACGTCATTTTCAAGTAACAAGCCTTAAAAAAAAAAACAAAAAAAAAAAAAAAAAAAAAAAAAAAAGGGGGAAACTAAAGGCTGCAAATTTTAAAATATGGTCTGGTGTTTGGTGTGTGTGGTTTTTTGGTGGTGTGTTGTGTGTTTTGTGTGTGTGGTGTGTCTTTTTAAATAGGCAAAACCCCCCCTAAACTTGGGAAAATTTTTCCCCAAAAATTTTAAACGAATAATCAAGTAGAAAAAAAATGAATCAAAAAATCAAAAAAAATTTGGGGCAAAATCGGGTGAAAAACTTTCTTAAAAATTTGGGTTTTTCCCCCTTCCTTTTCTCTCTGCTCTCCTCTCTCAGAGGAAAGAAAAGAGAGAGAGAGAAATTTGGACAGAGAGAAAGGAGAGGGTGTCGAAAACCCTTTAATCCTCTGTATTGGTAATGCCAAGCAATCCCAAATTTTCCCCCCTTTGGGTTTTAAACTGTTATCAAAGTCCGTAAAATTTAAAATTTCAAAAATTTTTTTCCCACAATAGTAGTATGCATTTAACGTTTTTTGACATCAAATTAAAAAAACCCAAAAAAACAACAATTAAAACTTTTTGAATTTTTAAAAAGTTTTTAGTAAAAGAGTTTAAAAAAGCCGGGCAACAACGGACTGTTGATGTTAAAAAATTGACGTGTATTATGATCAAATAAATTGATTTTTGAATATTTTCTTGGGGTGCGAAAACCGAAGGGTTTTTTCTTTCTTGTTTTCGAAAATCGCCAGGGCGCTGTTGGGTTTTATCAAAAATGACATCGACGGGGGGAGGGCAAAAGGGGGGGGTGGGGGGGTGTTAAAAGAAAAGGGTAACTTCAGCCAAAATAAATTTTAAAAAAAAACAACTGCCTCCCCTAACCCGAAAGAAAATTTAGGAGTTGGAAAAAATTTTTTTTCCCTTCCCTTTCCCCCCCCCCCCTCCCTCCACTTTTCTGGCACAAAACTTATCCTGGCCCTTAGAAAGGGAAATTAAAATCAACAAACAATTTCTAGGGGGATAGGAAATAAACCTTTAAAAAAATGTTTTTTTTGTGGGAATTCCCAAATTTTTTTTTGATTTTAAAACAAAAAAGCCCGGGCAAAAATTTCAGAAACGAGTAACAGACCAGAGAAAAAAAACAACCCCCTTTGCCCATCCCCTGTTATTCACAACACACACACCACACATATTTCTGTTCCAAGGAAAGGTTTTAAGGCCCCTGTATGAAACCCTTTTTGGGTCTACAGAGTTTCCCGAACTATCATTTTAGATTTTTTCTTTCCAAAAAATTTCGATTAAAAACCTTTTGTAAATTTAAAATGGGAAATTTGGGGGGGGGACCGTGGTCCCGATTTGGGTTTTGGCGGTCAAAAATCGTGACAGAGGGTCGCGGGTTCGACCCCGCTCGCTGGGTGTTGTGTTTCCCTTTGGGAAAGGCCACTTTTTTCCTATTTTCCCCACTTCCCCCCGGGGTACAAAAGTGGGGTAACCGCTTGTGGGGGAAATAAACTGGGGACAGGGTAGGCCCTTCCCGTTCACAGGGGTTTGGGGGAAAAAAATCATCAGTTCGCCTTAATTCTACAGAAAAAACCCGGGAAAGGGTCCGGCTCTATGGGCCTTCTTTGGGTCGAAAGAACTTAAATTTTTCAAAAAAAACTGTGAAAAACAAAATCCAAGATGAATTTTTTGGTTTGGGAAATTTTTCAATAAGTGGGCCCCAATTCATGTTTGAGAAGGGCCCGACTCCAAAAAAGAAAACTTTTTAGGGGGCGGAAAAATTTAAATATTGGAACAAAATAGAAGATGAAATTTTATTTTTTAGGGGCGAAAGGGGTTTTTTATGATTTAACCCCCAAAACAAATTTTCTTATTAAAATCAAAAAAAAAAGCCCAAAAAAGTAAAATTTTATTTTTTTATAAAAGCCGGGATAATCCCCAAAAATTTATATGATCGATTAGATAGCAATTAGGTAAGTGCATGGAAAAATTTCGGAAAAAAATGAGAAAATAGAAACAACATTTTTTTCAAGTGACCCTTCAGTACTTTTCAGTTTAAAAGATGATTATAAATGTGTTTGTTTTTTTCCAGAGGGCTCACACTTTTTTGGGAAATTTGCAAGCAGGCCCCAATCTTACTGTCGCCAAAACCTATACCCCCAAGGGTATCAAGAAGAACGACGGTTTGGGACCACCAAATGGGAAAGATAATAACCAGATTGACTACATCTTGGCCCCCCAAAAGATTTAAAATCGAGCCCTCAACAAAGCCCAGACAAAAAAACTTTCCCTGGCGTGATATTTGGGAGTGACCCACGACCAAAAGGTACTCAAAGACCCTACGATCAAGCTGAAAACCCAAAAACCCGAAGAGAAATCCCCTTTGCGGTTTAACCAATTTGGAAAAACTGAAGGCCCCAAGTTTCGCTGAAATCTTTTAAAAAAAGTATTGGGGGAGAATTTTGCAGCATTGAATTTCCCCCAAGATGCTTTAAAAAAACCCCACTGAGCCCTTTTCCCAAGACCCTTCAGGAGGGCAGCGCTGGAGATCCTTGGGAAAAGAAAAGGAAAAAAAACCAACGTGGGTTACCAACGAAACCCGGGCCCGTGGGGGTCAAAAGTAGGGAAATAAAAAACCAAGGGGGAAGAACAAAAAAAAAAAACGGCCCCAAGGGTATAGAAACGTCAAAAAGGTCAATCAAAAAGAAAATGCCCATGCCCTGGGGAAAATGGATGTCAGAACAATGCTCCCCAAGGGGTTTTGAAAGGGAAAAGGGAAAGGAGGGGCAGCAAGGAGGCGTACCAAAAACCATCCCGGTACTAACCAAGTCCAAAAAGCCCCAAAAACCTCCGTTTTGAAAACAAAAGAGGGGTCAGTCCTTTCAGAGAGGCCCCACATCATGAAAGAGTAAAGGACGAAAAATTGCAAACGACCTGTAAACTACAAGTGAAAGGGTGATGCAAACTTACGAGGCCCAAATCCAAAAAACCATTTTAGATCCCGAAAGCACCCCAGGTTCTGGAGGGAAAAAGGTAGAAGAGCAGTTTAAATTCCTTGAAAAAAGGGGGCAAGTCACCGGGGTTTGCAAATCCCCGGGTGAGCTCATCAAGAACGGAGGCCCCGAGATGATCAAACATTAACAATCAACTGCCAACCATCTGGGCCAGCAAAAAGTGGGCTCTGAAAAGTGGACCCAATCCCCTCATAGTTTTCCCCTTCCAAAGAAGGGAGACCCGAAGAAGTGCCAAAAAATTTCAGAACAAATTTAGTTCCCGTAAGCCATCCCGGGAAAGTTATGCTACGCATTGCCCCTTTAACAGTTTGAAAACCCCAAGCAAGGAAAAACCTATCAGAAAAACAGGGGGGATT
>JAQIHA010000058.1:12500-22500 GCA_028751875.1 Rapana venosa | reverse complement strand
TCTCTTTTAATTCTAATCCCATATACATGCCCCTCTCAACACTGAAGTGAGCTCTTCGCGACTATTCCTCACGTCCGCAGTCGGCCTAATATTCTGAAAACCGAAATCTACTGAGGGCTGAAGGAAAATTGACTGGATGATGATGAAAGAATAAGATAAACTCTTTGTCAAGATCGCACTGCTTTCATTCTTCTTTTCCCCTTTGGAAGTCCAAAAAACTGTGAAAGGGTCCTGTAGGTAGGTAACAAACAAAAAACGCTCCACACTATCCCTCGCCCCACACCCCCCTCCAAAAATAAAGATCCCAGAAAGTTCTTTAGGACGAAACGTAAAGTAAGGGGCGTGTATACGAATGAGATATGTCTGCGGGCTTTTTTTTTTTTTCCCCATTACTGTATTCTGCCTTTTGAAAGGAGTTAGTTCATTGACGTTGCCTGCTATGGAATGGATGACAACATATATTTTTTTTAATGTATGCATGCAATGAAAGTCGATGTCGGCTACATTAATGTCAGGCAAAACAGAGTGTGCGTACACGAAAAATGCTCTCCATTGGTGAACTACAGAGATGTCTAGCCAAGGCTATGGAAAGGAGTTGTGTGGAAAAAAAATATACTGTGTACACTAGGGTTAGGGGTGTTTGTTTGAATTTTCTTGTCTAGGATATGGTTTGGTAGACCACACCTAGGATGGTTTAGCTCATCGTAATCGAAGTGAATGTTCTCTGTATATGTACTTACTATGTCGCGGGTTTTCTTTTTCCCCGCTTTTCCTCAAAGTTTGTACTACATGCTTTGGTTGAGAGAACAGAATTAGTTGATATTCTACATGAAACGATACCAGTAGTAGTAGACGTTGATAGTCTATCGAAACGGGTAATGCTGTTTATTGTATCTCTGTCTGCTACGTTTTTCTTTTTTCCCTCGCTTTCCTCAAGTTTGTACTACCCTGTTTGGTTGAGATACTCAGAATAGCTTGATATATCAATGAAGATAAGATTCATTTCATATCATAGCCACGCTTAAGCTCACGGCAGCATTTATCCTCCCGTGAAATTCGGGTTGGCTGCTCTCCCCGGGGATGGAGCGCGTCGACTAAGAGCAAGCGCCCACCTTTTTTTTTTCTTTTTCCTGTCTGTAACTGTATTTGTTTCCTATCAGATTGTGGCTTTCCTTCTACCAGAATTTTGCCTAGGACAACTCTCTTGTTGCTGTGGATTCTTTTACGTGCGCTATATAGTTATGTGTAGCACACGGGACCTCGGTTTATCGTCTCATCCGAAAGACTAGCGCCCAGACCACCACTCATGGTCTAATGGATGGGAAGGGGGGGGGGGGGGGGGAGTTCGGGTCCAAAGGGGTATGAGCCACCGCACACTTCCGACCCGGCCTTTTCGCTTTCTAGACAGGCGCGTTACCTCTAGACTATCACCGATAGCTTGTCCACTAACTTCCGCCGCGCGTTGCTCAAACTTGTGATGGCAGACAAGCTGAGAGTGACGTTCGAGCAGCTGGATTTCCTGGTGATGACGCGGGACAACTGCACAGACCACGACATGATTCAGCTGGTGCAGTACGCCGCCACCCAGAGTCACCAGAACTTCGACTGCTTCACCTGCTGCATTCTGACACACGGCATCCAGGGGGCGCTGTACGGCGTGAACGGGGTGGTCGTCCCTATCCGTGACCTCACGGCGCCTTTTCGCGCCCAGGCGTGCCCTTCCTTGGTGGGCAAGCCCAAGCTGTTCTTCTTGCAGGCCTGCCAGGGGCGGGAGAAACAAGGAGGTGAGACGTGTGACCTCTTCTCCCCCTCCCCCCCCCCTCTCGTGAGCATGCCGGGGACTCTGTCAGTGTGAAGAGCATCCCCCACCTTCTGTTCTGGAAATTCTGCGCTAGAGACTGTCCTCTTTTTTTATTCACTGTCTTTGATTCTGGCCTTGTTCCTTTTCTTCTTGTCTATTCTTTGCCTTCTTGGTCCATTCTCCTGCCTTTTTTTTTATAACAAAGTCCTTCGGATGAGACTATAAACCGAGGCCCTGTGTGCGAACGCATGCAGAACATCTTGCGCACATGTTAAATCCTGTTCCGCTGTTCGAAAGAGTAGGCCATTGTGTGCCGGTGGGAACAGATGACAAAATTTTAAAAACCGCATACACACGCATAATTTTTTTTTAAAAAGCGCTTTGATTTGTTGGTTTACAAGATTCAGTGCTATATAAATTCCATACATTATTATTATTTTTTCCAAAAAGATAACAACGCTCTTTCATGCCAAAGTCAGATGTGCTGGTCCTGACTTGTCAGGAGCTTAACGGCAGGCAGCGCAATGCACCGCGTTTGCGCTCATGTAACGAACAGCAATAGTTGCTGTCGGAGCGTTCGATGAAGAAGACATAAACACTGTGCATACTGTTGTTATCTTATTCATGATATATGTGCCGTGGTGGGGGACGGCATAGCCTGGTGGTTAGAGCATAATGTTCACGATCTGATGACCAGGGATCGATCCCAGGTTTGAGCTACCACCGAGATGCCTGTTCAAGGGGATTTTTTTTCTCCTGGAGTTGTCATCAGTACCGACTCTGCTCCTCCGAAAGTCCTTCAGACGAGACTATAAACCGAGGTCCTGTGTGCAAACGCGTGCAGAGCATCTTGCACACACATTAAAACCTGTTCCAGCTTCCGAAAGAGTAGGCTGTTGCGTGTTGGTGGGAACGGATGAAGAAATCTAAAAAATGCATGCACACTGGTGTCATGTTTAATAGGACGTATTTCCCAAAGTCGGAATGTGCTGCCTTGATGGTGGACAAAAACGGTGGCATATGCAACATCTGACCGTGGAATCGCTACACTGGCACCCTGTGGGTCACCCATATATACATGCAGTCTTGACTCTGTCGTCCCACCGGAGAATCACCAAGCAGAATGTATTCTTGTCGTTGATTGTTCTGCTTTTGTTATTCTATGTTTTTTGCGTTTTGTCTTAATACCGTCCAGGGTTATTTCTGTCGTTGTTCGTTGCTTGTAGTTGTTATTGCTCGTAGCTTTTTTTCTTCCTACTACTGTCATTTTTTTGTGTTTTGTTTTAAATTAATTTTTCATCAATTTTAATTTTGACAGTGACCAGACAAAAAAACTTTTTTTTTGATTGTTCAATGTTGTTGTTTGGTTCCCCTTCCCCCCTGACTATGATAGAGTCATTGACGTCATTTATCGATATCATTGTTTGTTGGTTTATTGTTTGGCTTTGGGTTTGACTTGCATATCATTGTTCGTTGGTTTATTGTTTGGCTTTGCGTTCGACTCGCATGTGTTTCTTTCTACTGAGGGCAGGCCACCACAGTGACATGGATGTGGACAGCGTGGAGACGGACAGTCCGCCGGAGCTGATCCCCAACGAGTCGGACTTCCTGCTGGGCTATGCCACCGTGCCGGGCTTCGTGTCCTACCGCAGCAAGACGCGCGGGTCCTGGTACATCACCAAGCTGACGGAAAACCTCAACAAACACGCTTACGAAAAAGGGTTTTCTGAACACTCGTGTTCATGTTTGTGTTGTTTGTTGTTGTCGTTTGTTGTTTTTGTTGTCATTGTTGTTGGTGTTGTTTTTGTTGTTGTTGTCAGTGTTGTTGGTGTTGTTTTTGTTTTTGTGTTGTTTTTGTTGGTCATTGTGTTGTTTTGTCAGTGTTGTTTTTGTTGTTGTTGTTTTTGTTGTTGTCATTGGCTGTTGTTGTTTTGTTGTTTATTGCTGCTGTTGCTGTTGTTTCTGTGTCGTTTCTGTTGTTGTTTCTGTTGTTGTTGCTGTTGTTGTCACAGTTGTTGTTGCTGTTGTTGTCACAGTTGTTGTTGCTGTTGTCATTGCTGTTGTTGTTGTTGTTTCTGTTAGTGCTGTTGTTTTTGTGGTTCTTGCTGTTGTTATTGTACTGTTGTTGTTATTGCTGTTGTTGTTTCTGTTGTTGCTGTCATTGTTGTTTTTGTTGTCGTTTGTTGTTGTCATTGCTGTCATTGTTGTTGTTGCTGTTGTTATTGTTACTGTTGTTGTCGTTGCTTCTGCTGTTTTTGTTGTGGCTGCTGTCCTTTTTTCCCCGTGGGGGTTTTTCCTTTTTGGGGCATTTTGTTTTTCCCTTTTTTTTAAACCCATTTTTTGGGGTTTTTTTTAAATTAAATTTTACCCTTTTTTTTTGCAGGGACCAAAAAAAAACATTTTTTGGAAATTGTTCAAGTTGTTTTTTTGGTCCTCCCCCCCCCCTTTGAATGAAAGTATTGGGCAAAACGGTTGGGGTTTGGGGTTGACTGTTTTTTTTTTTTAAACCTCCCCCAACATTTCAGCTTCCAGCCCCCCGGAGAGTGCCCCAGAGGGGGGACTTTTGGGGGCCCCCGTGGGGTTGGGGCCTGAGAAAAGGCGCGGGCCTTTTAAAAGACTGGGGGAAAATTTAAAAAAGTTAGGGGGTTTTTTTATCAGCGGAAAAGGTTTTGGTTTGGCCGTTTGGGTTTTTGTTGCCATTTTGGGGGGGGGGGGTTTTTGGGGTTGTTTTTTTTGTTTTGTGGGTTTTTTTTTTTTTTCCCCATTCCCTGTTGGTTTTCTTTGGGTTTTCCCCTGGGTTTTGTTGTTTTGGGGTTTTTTGGTTTTTATGCTGGGTTTTTTTTGTTTTTTTTTTGTTTTGGGTTTTTTGACAGTTGGGTTTTCATACGGGTTTTTAGTTTTTTGGGGTTTTTTGTTTTTTCCCAGGGTTAAAGGGGTTTTTGGCGGAAAAAGAACTTGGTTGACCTGGGTTTTTCGTTTTTCCCCCCCCTTTTTTTTTCGTTTTTTTTAAACCTTGGTTGTTCGTGTTAAGTGAACTTTTTTTGGGGTTTTTCCCCTTTTGGTTTTTCCTCTCCCTTTTGTGGTTTCCCCCCCGGGGTTGCCCTTTCCCCCAAACAGGGGGCCCCCCCCTTTTTTAAAAATCCTGTCAAAGCTTTTTAAAAAGAGGGGGAGGGAAGGGGGGGTAGGGGGAGGGGTTTTGGGGGGTTATTTGGGAAATTTTTTAAAAATTTTCCTTGGCATAAAACAATACGGCCCAAAAACTTACCCGGAAAAACAAAGTCTCGAAACCGGGCATAAATTTTGGGGGTAAGGTTTTTAAAAATTAATTCCCCCTTTTTTTACCATTCCCATTCGGGGTTTGTGTTTCCCCTTGGGAGGGAAAAAACCCTTTTTTGAAGGGTGGGGAAAAAGGTTTTGGGGGGTTTGGAGAAATGAAAAGGAGGCTTTTAAAAATGAACAAAAAACCCTTTTCTAAGTTCCTTTCAGTAAAGGAAAATTTTTTGGCCGAATTTTGGTTTTTGGCGGTTAAACCCTTTGGGGGGGTTTGGGGGTTTTTTTTTTTTGTGGTGGTTTTGCCCCCTTTGGGGAAAACCCCTTTACTTAAAATTTTTCCTATCCCCCCTTTTCAAATGGGAAACCACTTGTTTGGGGAAAGATCTGGGGTTAGGTTTTTTTTCCAACCTTAGGTGGTTGGGAAAACCTTTGGTTTCGCTTTAAGTAAAAAAGGGAAAAAAAGCTGGCCCAGGGCCCCTTTTGGGCTGGAAAGAAAAATCCCCCCTTTTTTTAAAAACCCTCCAACCCGGTTCGGACTTTAAAGGAAGGGGGAAACCCGGGAGGGAATTGCCCGGAAATTTAATCCATTTGATTACATTTAAATAAATTTTAAAACCCTTGGGGGGGGAAAAAAGGGGGTTTTTTACCCAAATTTTTTCGTTTTGAAAAAATTTTTCGGGATTTTTTTTTAATTTTGGGGGGGGGGGGGCGGGGGAAAAAATGAAATTCTTTAAACCCCCGGGTTTCGGTTTATTTTGGAAAAAATTTTAATGGTTCCTTTTCCCAATAATCCTTTTTTGCTTTTTAACATATTACAGTAAGAATTATTTTATAAGGTTGAAGAAAATTTCCTAATTTTGAAAGGTTTTTGGGGAAAAAGGTTTTTCAAAGATTATTTCCCTTTTGGGGCCCGGGGACATTTTACCTTGGATCGAGGGTGGGTTGATGCCGGGCTTTTGCCCCTTTAAAAAAATTTATTTTAAATTTTTCTAGGGTTTGAAAATTTTCCCTTTGTGGGGGTTTGGGGAAAATTGAAGGGGTTGACAAATTTTTATTAATAAAAACCCGGGATAATTTTAAACCTTTGGTCATAAAACCATTTTTTTTTTATTTTGGGAACCCCAAAGTGATCTTTTTTTAAAAAAAAACTTTGCTAAAAAAGGGCATATACTTTAAATGATTTTCTTTTTGGGGTTTTTTTTTATAAAAATTATGTTTAGTTATTTAAAATTTATTGGTTTAAAATTTAAAAACTTTTTCAGCATAAAAATTTTTTAACGGGTTTTGTAGGTTGGTGGGGTTGAAAAATGATGTATGAATTTTTAAAAAATTATAACTGTTTGCTTTTTAAAATTTTCAGTAGGGGAATTTTATGGATTTTAAATGTTGATCCATTTTTATAAAATTTTGATTATTGTTTTTAAATAATTATAAAGTTGTAAAATTAAAACTTTTGGGCCAGTATCCCATCTTTATTTTTATGTTGGGTGGGGGTTTGTTGAAATGATGAATGTTTGGGGGTTTTAATTTTATTTGTTGTTTTTAAAAAGTTCAGCAAAATTTTTTATTTTTTCCTTCTTATTATTTTTTATTTTATTTTATTTTTTTAAAATTATTTTTAAAAATTTTTAATTATTTTATTTTTTTTTTAATACTTATCCCTTTGTTGCGTCACGATCCTGGACACCTGAGGGGGGTTTGGAAATATGAGGTGGGAAAGGGGGGAGCCTGATCGAGGGTGGCCATTTTACAAGCAGTCGCCACCCCCCTGTTTCCCCTGCGCAAGAAGTCATTTTTAACACCCGTGTTAGGTTAAAAACGTGCGGTGGGCAGGGAAAACCTTTTTTTGCGTCAATCGTGTTTTTTCACTTTTTTTCGACGGGAAAAAGTATTTTTAGCAACGGTTCGATTTTCTTTTTGGAATTTTTTCACCTTTTGTTGTGGGGGGGGTTTGGGTTGTTTTTTTGGGGGTTTTTTGGGGAATAGGAAGAAAGGGCCCGGGTGATGGTTTTTTTCAGCTGTTAGGCAGGGGGCGTTTTCCCAGTGGGTTTTTTAAGCAAAGAACCCACTTGGTCGAAAATTTTGGACCATGTTAGTATCAGTCTTCTTAACTGAATCCTTTCTCGAAATCATGGAAATTGAGCTTTACTGTAAATCTTTTTCTTTTTTTTTATTACTGTTATAGTTTTTTTCTAATCTTATCTTTATAATGGGTTTTGGGGGGGGGGGGGGGTTTTTTGGGGTGAAATTTTGACTGTTGAGGGTGAAAATTTTTTTAAACGAACTAAAATTGTCGCTTTTGGTTTTGAATTTGTTAGCAAAGAGATAATAAAAATTTAAATAGGGAAATTTATATAGCGCTGAATTTTTGTGGGAAAAAAAACAAATCAAAGCGTTTGCCTCAATAAATTACAGGTTTTGCAATTTCTCCTTTAACAGATTTAAAAACCCATGCGCGGCCTACGGCACACGCACGCGCCCACCCCACAAAAACCCCCAAAACACACACACACAACACCAAACCCCAAAAACCCACAACCAAACAAAAAAACACTTAGAAGGTGAAAGATGTTGTTTGAAAATTGGGGACAGAAAAGTGGGGGAAAGTCTCAGGTGGGAAAATAAGTGTGTTTTGAGGTGGTTTTTGAAGGAATAAAGGGGAAGGTTTTTGACAAAGGGGAAAGAGGAGGTATTCCGGTGGATGGCCCAGAAAAGGAAGGAAGACGGCCAACAGTGGTTTGTTTAAAATCTGGGGTGCAAAACCCAAAAAGGTATCGCAGCTAAACGAAGGGAACGAGGGGAGTGTACAGGTGAAAAAGTTACAGGGGGGGGGGGTTTTAAAGAGGGTGCAGATTTGTGGAGACATTTTAAAAACAGGGGGTATTGATTTTATACTCCGGTCTTTGTGAGACGGGGCCAACCAGTGAAGAGATGCAAAAGGGAGTTTTGTGTTCAGTTTTTTTCTTTTCTTAGGACCAGTCGAGCTCAGATTTTTGGGTTTGGTTGAAGGAGGGGAAAAGAGATGGGGGTTAGGCACCCAAAAAGAGAATTAGTAGTCAAAAAGGGGAAAAAAGAATGAGAATTGAAAAGGGCTTAGAATTTTGATCATTGGAAAAGGAAAACTTGCAAATCGCGCTTATGCGTGTAATTGATATTTGAAAGGGAATGGAGGTTGGGTGATAAATTTTTTTTCCTAGAGAGGTTTTGTAAAGAACTATTTCCTAAATATTCACAGAGTTGGACAAAGGACTGAGTTTTGCCGATTTTTTGAATTTTTTGTGATAAGGAAAGTTTATTTTGGGGCCCCTTTTGGAGCATGGCTTCGGTTTTACCCAAAAAAGTTTTTAATTTGTTCTGGAGCATCATTTTTTGGAATGTTTTAAAGGCAGTAGTTAGGACATTTTGTCAGGGGGAAGGAAATTTTTTTAAAAAGTATCGTTGATGAAGCTGAGTTTTAATCGGATAGAAATGTTTATCAATAGGGTGGTTGTTTATTATTGGAGGTGGAGAAGTGTAAAGGAAAAGGAACAGGGCCCGGGGATGATCCCTGGGGGGAATAATTTTCCTTTTGCCAGGTTTGGGTTGAATTTTGGGTTTTCAATAACTTTCTGGGCCCGGGCTGTGAGGTATGAAGTAAAAAAGGTGAGGGCGGGGCCATTAAACCGTATTTTTGGGGGCGCGAAGAAGAATTGAGTGAAACTTGGTATCAAAGGTGAGTAAATCAAGAAGAGTGGGAGGGGATTTTTCTGCTCAGAAGAAGTAGGGAAGTGATCTAAAGTTTGGATGGGGGGTTTCGGTTTCTGTGGTTTGGGGGATAGGCAGGGTGAAAAATTTGGGGGGGAAAATCCTTGGAAAAAGGGAAGGGGGACTGTTGAGGTTTTAGAACCCCTTTTTTTAGTACTTTGAGACAAATTGGGAAGTTTTTAGGCGGCCCCAAAATTCTTCAGGGAAAGTTGGGATCGAGGTTTGTGCTTTTTTTTTGGTTTGAGGTGTGATATTGTGTTTTAAGAGTGATGGAAAATTTCCTGACTGAAAAGATGAGTTTACTATTTTAGTGATAAAAGGGACAAGTTGTGGAAGGCATTGTGAGAAAAAAGGAGCAGGTTGGGGTCAAGATCGCATGAATTTTTTAGTTCATTTCCTTCAGAATTTTTCGTTTATTTTTTTTCCTTTTTGGGATGGAAGGAAAAAGGGGCGGGGGGTTTTCCAGTTTAAATGGGGGGGGGAGGGCAGGCCCGGAATTGAGTTTGGGTTTTAAGTTGGGGTTTGTTTGAAATTTTTCGAAAAAAAGGGCCCGAAAAAAATGGATGGAAGTTAGACAGGTGTGGGTGTTAGGCAGAGGAGTTGTTTTTGAGATCCAAAAGGGGATTTGAAGTGAGGGAAAAAAAAAAAGGGTTTTATGGGGGTAGCAAGAGTTTGGGAAAAAGTTTGTAAAGGGTTTTTTCTGAATGGTTTAAAAGTTTGACTTTGTTTATTTGTTTTCGGGAAAAGTGTTTGTTTTATTTTTGGTTTTTGATTCCGCCACCCGCCGTTTTAGTTGCCCGGGGTTTGCGCTTCGCTATCAAGATGTCTTGGGGAAAAATGGGGACCGGGTTCTTTTCAGGGAGGAGGATGCAGTTGGAGGTGCTTGTCATCAAGCATTGGGGGGAAAAGTATTTTGTTTATCAAGGGGAAAAGGTCGTGTGGTTAGGGGGTTTTGGAAAAAAATTCGGAAGTTTGGGAAGAGAAGGTTTTGAAAGTTAAGGCCTTAAGATTGCGCGGAGAACATATTTCTTTTTTGACGGTTTTTTGTGAAGTTGAGATGGAAAAAAATGGCGGAAAGTCAGAAGCAGGGTTTGTCGGTGACAAAACAATTTTGACAAAAAAATAAATGTTTGATTTGTTTAAAAAACTTTTAAAAATGGGGTTACCCCCTAGGCTTGGGTA
>JAQIHA010000058.1:2500-7500 GCA_028751875.1 Rapana venosa | reverse complement strand
ACAAAAATGTTGGTGATTTTCACAGATTTTTTAAAGTAGGAAAAAAGGGTCTGTGCACTTGTTTTGGGGATTGAGAACATAGAGCAATACCAGGTAGTCACAAGAAAGTTGGAAATAATCATCAAATGAGGATTGCTTGTATTTCTACAGAGTTGACCCCGCGATGCATATTGCCGGTAAGGAAGTAGCAGACGCCAAAGGGCTGAGGGGGGTACAGTGTTTGCTGAAAAAATTTTTAATTTCAAACCTGCCAAATTTGTTCAAAATCACATGAGTTTTGAGTCAGAGGCTAGTATTTCACAAGAAGTGGTTTTTATTTCTGTGGATGCCTTAGTACGTGCGGTATGAATATGAGTCACACAGAAAAAACAGAAGGAAAAGAGTGATTTTTTAATACCGGTGTGCAGCCCAAAATGCATCAAAAGTAACTAAATGGAAGTGGTTAGGGTTTCATGAATATGAACACCGAATAATCACTTACCCAAACGACATTAATTTAACCACAGAGTTACAGAGAGTTCTCTATGTTCGCTCACTGGAGCCTTTGGTTTATAGTCTCATCATGGACTTTCAGGGAGTGGAGTCAGTACTGATGTTAACGTTCTCCAGGGCAGAAAATAATCTACACCATCTTGGTGGGGGCTTGAACCCACACCATCAGCAGATTGCGAGCTGAATGCTCTAACCAGTAGACCATCCCACCCTCTGTTCTGGAAAAAAAATATGACAAGTCAAAGTCAAGTTTGGAGTGATGACATAAAGGGAACGCAACCGCATGGTTGGTTTGTTGTTGTTGTCTTCAATTTAACGTCTGTTCACTCTCAGTGATATTAGACGAGTCACGGCGTGTTTGTAGGTTTAAACAGGCTTTATTTCATTCACAAAATGAATCACATGCACGAGAGAGTATCAGAACAACAAAGTAGCATAGCAATAACAAGCTGAAAGTTTTTGTGCGCAAGTACAACGTCCACAACAAGTCATTAACCTAGTCTGTTGATAAGCATTTTCATAAATGACTGTGAAGTTAATACCACAAGTTGCTTTAATGCAGTTAAGTTTTATCAGAATTTGTCTCCTTTTTGTTTTTCTTTTTAGCAATACTGACTGTAGATGGTGTACAAGACTGTGACTTCAAACCAGCCGCCTTGGCGCAGTGGTTAGCGCCTTGGATTACAGACTAGAAGGTCACGGGTTTGAATCCCATAAGAGTCATAGATGGGTGGTTTTTTTACTCTAGCCGGATGCTATCCAGAGTGAGTGTGCTGTGGGCTCAGTGGAAAGACTGGGACAACACAGTCGAGCTTCATCCACTTTACGGATGCGAATTTGAGTGTTGCTCAAACTACTACAGGTGTCTGTATCTCTCAAGCCCGGTTGATGTCGGGATATATTCTGATAGTAAGCGTAGAGTACAACCTTGACAAGAGGTCTCAAAGCATATGCACCACCACAGCAGCATCATTACATCATCCTCATCATCATTGATCATCATGCTGTTAAAAAAACAACCCAAATCGTTTCTGATTCCGTGGCTGCGGTTGCTCCGTTCTTATGATGACCTCAGACTCTGTTTCCCCATACAGTTGTGTGCCTGTGGTGAGTTTGT
This sequence comes from Rapana venosa, assembly GCA_028751875.1. Taxonomy (NCBI): domain Eukaryota; kingdom Metazoa; phylum Mollusca; class Gastropoda; order Neogastropoda; family Muricidae; genus Rapana; species Rapana venosa. The sequence goes on along the minus strand of JAQIHA010000058.1, from coordinate 5,891 downwards.
GTCAAAGTCTTTGGGGTTGGAGGTTCACGAGGGACGGTCGTTGGGGGGGGACCACTGTGATGGTCGCCACACCGGGTGGGCGACTCACTCTGTCTCGCTCCGCGACTGAGCTAATACTGTCGTTAGTAGTTGGCGGTGTTCTGCGTGTGTTAGCTCAGAACAGGCACCACTGAACACCACCAAGGTGACCCAGCAGCAGTGCAGGACCCCCTCTGGCCGGTGGCCCCACGGCGGCCTAACATTGATAAGTTCCCTGTAGACATCCGACCCTGAGGAATGCGACGTAACGAATCCGGGCATGTCTGTGGCGGAGAGATCGAAATGAGCGGCGTGCGAGGGAGCACTGCATGATAGGGACGTGACAGAAGATGAGGCAACTTTTTCAAAAGTTAAAATTAAAAAAATAGAAGACTTATGGCATCTACTTGCTCTAAGCCGATCCAAGTCACAAAAACCACGATGTTTGTCTGTTTTCTTTTTTTTTAAGGTTGTTTCTTCATTAGCTTTTCTTTCTTCTTTTTTTTTACCTGAGCCCTGCCAACCAACCGCACGAGAGTCGATATCAAGACTGCGGTCTCCTTAAGCTCATGGATTATGTAGTACAGCTGCCTGCCATTTCATTCTCAGACGTCGGTGGGTCACCTTGACTGGTGTGATGGCCCTCTTCCGACCCCCCCGACCCCCAAACTTACACATACACGCGCGCGCGCGCGCACGTACACACACACACCAACACACACACACACTCACTACACGTACCCATACAACGTACCATACACACAGTAGGACGCACAAACACAAACACACATACTCTCTCTTTCTCATTGTGCCTTTATTTTTCTCTTTTATTCTTACTTTTTTTTTTTTTCTGGTCAAAGGGCTCGATGTAAATTTTAAAAAAGCATGTAGTCCTTAATCTATTACCCTTTGAAAAAAGGGAAAATGTTTCAAATTTGTCTTCTCTCCCCTCTCTCCTATCTCTCTCTCCCTCTCTTCTCCCCCCCCCCCCCCCCCCCCTCCCCCCCTCTCTCTCACTTCTTCCTTTCTCTCCTCCCACCCTCTCTCTCTCTCTCTTCTCTCTCTCTCTCTCTCTCACTCTCTCTCTCTCTCTCTCTCTCTTCCTTCTTTTTCTCCCCCCACCCCTTCTCTCTCTCTTCATCCTTCGACCTCGCCACAAACCACCTACGACCCGTTTCCCTAAGCCTTTTCTTTTTTTTTAAAAAATTTACTTCTTCTTTTTTTAAATTTTATTCATGGAAGGCTAATGGACGTCAACACACACACAACAAACTCACACACACACACACACACACACACCACTCACACACACACACACACACACAAACAGCACACCACACCACATTACACACACACCACACACACACACACACAACACACACACACACCACCACACCACACCACCACAGCTAAGGAGCAGGCAATAGTGGATTCCTAACTGTTTACTTTTGCTTTTGTGTGTGTTATTTATGGGAGCCTGTGGACCTCCACACAACACACACACAACACATACACACACACACACCACCCAAACACACACATACACACACACATACACACAACACATACACACACACACATACACACACACATACACACACACAAACACATACACACACATACACACCACATAAACACACACACCACACACACATACACACCACATACATACACAACACATACATACACACATCACACACATTACACACACAACACACACTTACACACTTACACACACACATACACACCACACTCAACCACATACTCACACAACAAACACATACACCACATACACACACACACTTACTCACACACATACACCACACAACCTACACACACACACTCACAACACACACACAACAAGCCAAAAAGCAGGAGCAGGATCATTGGATCCTAACCTTTATTTTTATTTATCATATTATTGATTTATTTTAACCTTCTATTTTTATTTTTATACATATATAGGCCTATATGTATTTTATTTCTATGTTATTCATTGAAGCTTATGGACTTTACACACACAACACAACACACACACACACAACACCCACACCACACTCAACCACACAACACAGCCAAGCTTGGACCCTAACCTTTACTGATATTTAATCTATTTATTTGTTTGTTTGTTATTCATGGACGCCTAATGACGTCACAGACATACCGGCCACAGCTAGAGAGCCAGGCCATCTTTGGATCCTAACCATTATTTTTATTTTATTAATATATTTTATTTTTTTTATTCACTGAAGCAGTGGACCGTCTCACACACACACACCACACTCCACACACAGTCAAAGCTCAAGGAGCATTTCATTTTCTGGATCCTAAACCTTCGCTTTGATTTTTAAAAAAATATTTATTTATTTGCCATTCACTGAGCCTGTGTTCGTCTCACACACACACACACAAACACACCACACATACACACAACACACACAACACACACCACACACACACACACAGCCAAAGTTAGGAGCTGGCAATCATGGGATCCTAAATTTTTTTCTAGTTTATTTCTTGTGTTTATTTTTATTATTCACTGAAGTCTGTGAACGTCACACTCACACACACACACCACAACACACACACACACACACACACACACACACACACACACACACACACACCACACTTAGCCAAAAGCTTATAGAGCTAGCCACCATTGGATCCATAAACATTTTTGTAAATATATATATTTCTTTTCTTTATTTATTTATTTGTTATTCATATACGCTCATGGACATCCACACACACACAACACACAACACACACACAACACACACACACACACACACACACACACACACACACACACACACACACACACACACCCACACACACCACAGCCACAGTTAGTCCGTCGGATGAGACTATAAACTGAGGCACGTGTGCGGCCGAACGTAGCAGAAAACTTGCGCACACGATAAATCCTGTTCCGCTTTTCGTAAGAGTAGGTAGGCTATTGTGTGCCTGTGGGGAACAGATGACAGAATTTACAAAACCGCATACACACGGGGACGTACTGGATGTAAAAAAAAATTTTTTTTTTAAAAGCACATGAGTGCTTATTCCATTATCCTCGATATAAAAGAATAAAATAAAATAAAATAAAAAAATAAATAATTAAGGAGCTAGCCATCAGCAGATGGGATAGAGCGGGCAATCAGCCTAGCCAGTCCTCGCGTGCAGTGCATTGGGTGGTAGGCTAGGGTCAGTGTGAGTGTTAGAACTGTCACTTGGCTGACCTCATGCCATCCCTCCCTCCCTCCCTCCCTGACTTCACACTCCTTACCTGCACTACCTACCTACCTACCTACCTACGTACGTACGTCCACCCAGGGTAGCCAGGTGCATATTACATAATAATACA
>JAQIHA010000579.1:0-13752 GCA_028751875.1 Rapana venosa | reverse complement strand
TTTTTCTCACCAAAGGTTTTTCAGGAGTGGGTCAGCCTGAGTTAACTCCAGGTAAATTCCCCTGAAACGGGCACCTTTCTCGTGTGGCTCGATCCCGGGCCGTCCAATCATGAGCCCCAACATTTAAACCACTAGGCTATCCCCCCTTCCTACAATCCCGAACATCTTGGGCACACTTTTAAAACCCGTTCCGCTTTTTGAAAGAAAGGCCATTGTGGCTGGGGGGAACATTACAAAATTTAAACAACTGACTGGATGAAAAAAAAAGGCACACAGTGCTTATTCCATTATCCTCGAAATAAAAGAATAAAATAAATAAAAGAGAAATTCTATTTAAAAAGATACTCTGCTCATGCTAAAAACTGCCATATGCCGGTTCTCAATGTTTGAAATTGTATTTGCTATGTAATAAAACTACAGGAAATCACTCTTTAAATGCTTTAATCTGACCGTTTTTTTTAGTGAAAACAAGCGCTAGTACTGGTTCATGTTATTGACGGCCATGTTCTTTGTTAACAAATCTCTGTTCTTCTTTCTATAAGTTTTTCCAAGTTCTTGGTGAAAGAGAGCACTTCATTGTGTCCATAAGTTCCCGTTTTAGTGAAAAAATCTTCACTCTTCATTTAAACAATTGCCATGCTCTAGGTGAATAAACCTATCTTCCTGTTACAAGTTGCCACATTCTTGTTGAAAAAACCCTATTTTTTCCTTTACAAGTTGCCACATTGTTGGTGAAAAACCCTATCTTCCTGTTACAAGTTGCCAATTCTTGGGGAAAAAACCCTATCTTTCCTGTTACAAGTTGCCAATTCTTGGTGAAAAAACCCTATCTTCCTGTTACAAGTTGCCACATTCTTCGTGGGAAAAAAAAAAATATCTTCCTGTTACAAGTTGCCACATTCTTGGTGAAAAAACCCCATCTTCCCGTACAAGTTGCCACATTTTGGTGAAAAAAACCCCATCTTCCTGTTACAAATTGCCACATTCTTGGTGAAAAAAACCCCACTCTTCAATTACAAGTTTTACACGTTATTAGTGGAAAAACCCCTTCCCTTTTAATCTATAAGTTGACACGTTATTAGTGGAAAAAAACCCCTCTCTTCATCTATAAGTTGACACGTTATTAGCGGAAAGCCCTCTCTTCATCTATAAGTTGACACGTTAAATTTGTGGAAAGCCCCTCTCTTCATCTATAAGTTGACACGTTATTAGCGGGAAAACCCTCTCTTCAAACTATAAGTTGACACATTATTAGCGGAAAGCCCTTCTCTTCATCTATAAGTTGACACTTATTAGCGGAAAGCCCTTCCTTCATCTATAAGTTGACAAAGTTATTAGCGGGAAAAAACCCTCTCTTCATCTATAGTTGACAAAAGTTATTAGCGAAAGCCCCTCTCTTCATCTACAAGTTGACACGTTATTAGCGGAAAGCCCTCTCTTTATCTACAAGTTGACACGTTATTAGCGGGGAAAACTCCTTTCTTGGTCTATAGGTTGCTAGTTCTTTGTGGAAAACACCTCTCTTTATCTATAAGTTGTCATTTTTCTTTATTCGAAAAAAATCTTTATGATACAAATTGTCATTGTTCTTTGGTGAAACTTCCCCTTCCCTTCATTTATAAAATGTCATATTCTTTATGGTTTTTTTAAAACTCCAATTTCTTCCTGTTAGGAATGGCCACATATTAGTGAAAAAAGGGGCCATTGGTGTTGTTCAACTGACCATAAAGCACACACTCTTCATCTTTAATATTGCCATCTTTTTGTGAACACCAACCTCCCTCCCCTTTAAGATACAAAATCAGAATGCTTTGATTTTGGTGAACAATCAGTCTCTTCATTAGAATAATTGCAAAGCCCAAGGTAAAAACAAAATCATGTTTACATTAAACATACCCGCATCTGGCTCGAGAATTACCAAATTTCTCATGGTCAAAATTATCATAGTCAGGTTGCTTTTTTCTTTCTTTTTCTAAAATAAAATGTGTTGTCATGTTCTGCGTAAAAAATAATTCCATTCATGTTTAAAATAGTCATATTTTAAGAGGAAAGTACTTTTTTTTAAATGGCCATGTTTTTGTTGAAAAATGCTCATTAAAAAAATGGCCCTGTTTAAGATTTTTTTTTAAAAACCAAACAACCAAAAGTAAGCAGCCTGGGTTTTAGGTGAAAAAGACCCTCATGTTTAAAACAGCCCCTTTTCTGCAGTGAACATTGTCCCTTTTGATCAAAAATCGTTGTCCAAAGGGGAAAATTATTCTTTACAGTTAAAAAAAAAAAAAAGAAAGATGCGTCATCTGCTTTGTTGAAAACCCCCCAAACAAACAATGCCACGCCTTGGGGAAAATGTACAGTTTTTGTGTTAAAATCGTAAGAAGAAGAAGAAGAAGAAGAATTATTTTATATTATTAAATATAAAGGGCCCATAACCTATAAGGTCGTAGGGGGCGAGGCGTCAGAGACCTCACTTCTCTAGGGCCAGCATATTTAGGGCGGCGCCCATCTCCTCTCCCTCGCTGCTTTACCTTCCCTGACCCTAAAAAGGCAGGTACCCTTTTTACAGCTGGGTGAACTGGGGAACTGTACTGAAGCCAAGGCGCGCAAAACGGTCACCCATCCAACTGGAAACCACGCTCGACGCTGCTTAACTTGGCTGGGGAAAGCGAGTGCTCCGACCACTGAGCTATCCCGTCCCCTATTACTATTATTATTATTATTATTAAAATATTTCATTCTTCGGGTAAGATTTAAATTAGTATCAGCATTACGATAAGAACAATTGATTTGTTGTGATTTTTTTTTAAGGGAAACCCCAAAAAAGACAGAAAAACCATGGTTATGCAAGAGTGTGGATTCCACTAAACTAGAAATGACTCACACCATGCCCCCCTCCCCACCTCCACCCTCATCCTTTTTTTTTTCTCTTTTCTCTCCCCCATCCACTCCATTTTTGTTATGTGGTGCCCTTTTGTCTTTTTTTGTTTTTTTTTTTTTTTGGGGGGGGGATGTTCTTTGAGCCCCTCGACAAACTTGCTGCATGCTGGGTATACCCAGCAAAGTGTTGTTGCTGTTTTTCAGAACTGCTTTTGTTTCAACATGAATCATGCCATTTCAACTAGGTATCTACTGTGCAACAGAAAAATTGGTAGAAAATGGTTTTGTATGGTTTGGCTATGCCAAGGCACTGAATGCCATGCACTTTCGTTAAATGAATTCAAAGACAGCTAATTTCTTGTTATATACAGAACTACAATTCAGACTTGGAGAATAATTTAGAAATATATAATATTTCATTCATTTAAAAGTGACTTTCCACCAGAAAAATACCTGTCATGTGTCACAAACAAGTGGCACAGAGACTTTTGCAAAATTTCGGCTCAGGGTTTGCGGGCTTAAAAATTCTAAAATTTGGTATCGAAATGATCAGTGGGTGCAAATTGCCCATTCGTTGTAAAAAGAACTGGAAGATGAAACCCAACTTCTTATTCCACTGCATTGCATATGGGAAAATATCCGTAAAACTGTGCTATACTGCAATCCTTCTCTGGGATGCTTGATCAAAAACGAGTTGCAAGATTTTGTCTCAAACTGATGAAAATACAATTCTGTGCCTTTCAAAATACATAGCATTGGCATTAAAGATAAGGAAGCAAGTAGCAAGTTAAATAAAACTGTTTGTAGTAATAATCATGTTCAAAGCGATCCTGTATTATTTCTTTCAGTATAAGTATGACTGTAGATGTTGCTCCTATGACACAGGTGCATGTACAGGTGTTTTGACAATTGCCCGCTTGGGTAGAGAGAGAGGCTGCTTGTGTGCAGGCAGCATATGCATGCATGCGGGTGTTTTTGTGTGTGCATGCGCGCACAGTGTGTGTGTGCGTGTGCATGTGTGCGTGCATGAACTAATTAGTGATTCTTTTTTCATACTTTGAATTTGATTTTTTATCCCCTTGTCTAAAGGGCTGTAATGCTATAGATAATAAAATATTGTCATTGTCATTTCATTGTCTCTCTCTTTCTCTTTTCTCTCTCATTTTCTCTCTCTCTCCCCCTCTCTCTCTCTCTCTCCTCTCTCTCTCTATCTATCTATCTATCTATCTCCTTGCTTGGCTACCAGCAAGAGGTTGGCTTCGAAAGTGAGTAAAGAAATGTGCTGTATTTCTACAGAAAGGCCCCCAGTATGCCAGTAACAGGTCTACCATATTCTCTCGAAACGGTTCTGACACCTTTTTGCAGGAAATGTCTCTCACGTCGTTTTAAAATCGACGGCAGGAAACCAAACTGTAATCGTGCTGCACTCAGTAAGATGAAAAGTGGTAAGGGGCCAGGACCCGATGATATCCCATCTAATGATAACAGCCCTGGATGAATTTGGGGAAATTTAAGGCAGTCACAAAACTACTAAACAATATATATGACACAGGAGAGATCCGCAGATATGAAGAAGTCCCTCTACATTGCGATCCCTAGAAACTGGGTACAGCTGAATGTGACCAACATCGTACAATCAGCCTGATGAGTCACCTCACCAAAGTTCTTTTAGAATACCCATGAAGAGAATGAAGAAATAAAATACTCCCAGAAATATCAGAAATGCAATTCGGATTCAGGGCAACAAAGGCACCAGAAATGCAATCTTCGCTTTGAAACCTCATGGAAAGATCCATCGAGGTCCAGAAAGACCTGTACCTCTGCTTCATTGACTACTCAAAAGCGTTCGACAAAGTAAAACCACTCCGACTTGTTATATTCTGGCAGGGTTTATACTTTCGACGGGAAAGATTTTTTGGAGTCCTCAGAAACATATATTGGGAACAGAGGCAGCCATTAGAGTTGACAATGACATCAGTCAATATATACCAATCTGCAGGGGTGTGAGGCAGGGCGGCGTTTCTCGCCTGATTTATATTTAATGTTATATGAAAAAATTTCTACGAAATTTTGAAAATTTCATGAGGGAATTAGTGAGGTGGCCACAACATCAACAACCTGAGATATGCAGATGACACAGTCCTTATCGCCGACTCTGAAGAAAAACTGCAAAAGTTTTTAACAACAGTAACAGACGAAAGCGAAAAGAAAGGATTACAGCTCAATGCAAAGAAGCAGAATGATGGTGATCTCGAAAAAAGCTGTTATACCACAATGCAACATAGCCTGTTAAAGGAGAGAGAATCAGACAAGTAAACACCTTTAAATACCTTGGTTGTACTATCAACCCCGACGGCAAGTGTGACACAGAAATCAAGAAGAGAATCGGTCAATCTAAGGCAACTTGTAACAACATAAATGCATTTTTACCAACAGTAAGATAAGCCTCAAACAAAGATCCAGTTTTGAGAGCCTGCGTATGGGGCCATTCTTCTGTACGGATGTGAGTGCTGGAAACCCCAGCCAAAGACACAGAACAGCGACTAGAAGCAGTGGAAATGTGGTTAAACCGGAGAATCATGAAAAAACTCATGGACAAAAAGAAAAACTAATGCAGAAGTAATGGAAATGGCTGGGTACAAGAGATCCCTTCTCAACACCATCAGAGAAAGACAGCTCAAATTTTTCGGCCATATAATCAGGGCTGACGGACTAGATAAACTGTTATGGAGTGGCAAAAATCTGTGGAAACAAGAGCAGAGGAAGACAACGAACAAAATGCACAGACAGCTTAAACAAATTCGCAACGAATAAAGAGGGCACCAACAATGAGCTCATGAGAGGGACAGAGAACAGGGAAGATTGGAGAGCCATGATCGTCGATGTCTGCAGGACCAGACCGGACACTTGAAGAAGAAGAAGAAGAATCGTGCTGCGCCTGTCACCAGCCCACCAGCTTCCAGCAACACACAGCCAGTGTGACAGTGTTGTGTACCGCAGGAAAGGGGCAGCGCAAATTGCCAGGGACAAAAGGAGGGTGGAGACACGTAAGGTCAGTTTGATGAAGAAACATCGTATGAATCCTGTCTCCCCTTCAGAATTGTTTCTCCTGACACCCCCAAGTTTATTTTATAACACAGAAAATGAAACTGCTATGGACACATTCAAAATGTCACGCCCACTGACACTCTTCCCCGTGCGTTGAATTCGCACGTGCAACACGGGCCACCCTCCCCTCTGTCAAAAATTGTGTGATGTTGCCCCTGTCATGACAGTGCAGCCGCACCATTGACCGAAAGACTAGTACGATTCGCACTGACAGAAATATTGAAAGAAGATGAAATGACTTATGAGGCACTCAACAATCCCGCCTGTGACACTGACAGATACGCTCTAAGAAAAAGTGACAGGGAAAGAAAAGGGACTAAAACCCAATAAAAAACAAACAGAAAGTCACCTCCATAGGAAGCGGGAAACAGCACCACTGTGTCCCCCAGGATTGCAAGATGTTGAGGAAAATTCAGAAACTTGTAAACACAATCATTAAAAAACCAGCTAAGACGGGAATCTTCCGGACACCCCATTGAGCACCACAGTACCCCGCACCGGTAATCCCGCTCTGGTGTGACAGTTCCCCCTCCCCGCTGATGGAGTCTCCTGTCCGATCGGGGGATGATAGGCAGCAGGCTTATCTGTAGAGTGATCCCAATGGGAGAAGAGGCCGATTCTGGATGAAGCATTCCCACAATTGCAAGGGAAAACGTCTCCATTTGAGTGCTTCCTTCGCTCACACACCCATGTTTTTTTTTTAAAACGTTTTTATGTACGGGGAGCACAGCATCCTCCGCGAAACGACTAGGGCATCATTTCCCCAGGTAGGATGTCATGTCCGGGTTTTTAAAGGTTTGTCCAAAGGGCCTTGAAGCGCTTGTGGGGATTTTCAAGTTTTCGGAGGCCTTCCTTCATGGCCAACAATAACCCCTTTGGGATCCTGCTGTCTGTAAATTTCGGAATCGTGTCCTTCCAGCGTAGGGACTTGATCATGCTTTCGATGCGGGGCAGGTCTTTTCTTAGCCCTGGGGGTTTTGGACCCTTCTTGCCACATTTTTCCGGGGATCTTTCGTAGTATCTCGGGTGAAACTGCTCAACTTTTGATGTGACGGCATACGTCGTCCATATTTCACAGCGTACAAGGTGGTCAGCACGACAGCTCTATAAGTTTTGTTTTTTGGTGCTGAACCTGATGCCTTTGTTGTTCCCCCCCCGTTTTGAGCTGCAGAACAGAACTGGCCGGCGATGCCACTGTAACTTCTGCAAAGGGGTTCCCATTGCTGCGAGGGGTTCCAGTACAAAATTGCGCTGCCCTGACTCTGTGTCACGATTTTAAAACTGCGGTGGGGGAAGGAAATGGCGTTCTGTGACATACGGGTTGTACAGGGACCGGTTTTGCAGAGACTGAGGGTGAGTCCAAAGCGCTGCGGGAGGTAGAAAACCCGGGGTCCATAATGAACTGTATTCCTCTAGGTGTGTGGGGCAAGCGTGCAATCATCACAAGAGGAACTCTCAAGTGCCTCAGACACCCTGATCGCAGGGGTCGCCGCAAGTTGAAAAGTTTGCCACATGCAAAAAGAATGAGATGCCCCTGTCACAGTCTTGGAAGGCTCAACAGCAGGCAAGAAGAAATAAGAACAGTTGAGTGCCAGGACCCCAGCCTCTTCACCCCTTTTACCACAGGAAAGGATTCGACATGTCAGTATTTTCCTGGTCTTCGCCTGCAGCCACGTGGGTGACCAACAGCTGTTTTGGGTTCTTTGGGAAACCCCAAACTTTAGGGGATCTTCCAAAACCCCCACGGCGGTTCACCGTGTCGAAGGCCTTGGTTAGGCACAAAGACCTGGGGAGCTCCATGTTCTCTCACGGCATTTTCTTGCAAGGCGACTGCAAACACCATGTACATGTTCCCCCTGCCTGAGCGGAAACCGCCTGTGCTTAGGGTACGGTTGGAGGCATGGTCAATCTTCTTTAGTATAAAACGGGGAAAAATTTTTTCCCGGGGATGCTAAGAAGAAGATTCCACGGGGGTTGTGCGCATGTTTTTTTCTCCCTTCCCTTTGTAAATGTGGGGCAATTGAACATCCTTTTAAACCTGGGACCCCCCTTTCTCCCAATAGATTGGAACAGGGCTAGCTGTCTGTCACACTTGCCCCCAATTGTAGAGTCGGCCTGGATTTCCCTCCGCTCCTGGTCTTTCTTGTTTTTTAGCTTTAGGGCTTTCCAGGGCTCGCCTTTGTGGGGGGGCAGCAGTGATCCTGATGGATGTGGGAGGGCGCAAAGCCCCAAAATACAAGAGTCCCTGTTAGGAGGTGTTGAAATGCTTGCCAGCGTGTAAGGGTGTCTTCTTTCTTCAGAGGGGGTTGGTCCAAGGGTTTGGAAGGGTTGTCCTTGGCCTTGGCCCAAACAGCTTAAGGGCCACATGGAAAAGGGCTTTATGTCATGCGTCAGCACTACTGAAATCTTCGGGCTTTTTCCCCCCTTGTTCTTTATCTCACGCAGCCCTTTTGACAAAATTGTTGGTTTGCAATTACGATTCTTCTTCCCTGGCATCTTTATCAAAAATGTATCCTGATGCCGTTTATGCGTTGTTCAGGACTTGGAGATCTCAGAGTCATTCTCTCAAACCTCTTTGTGGCTCTTCTGTACAAAGCCCGGGGTGTCAGCTGCTGCGTTTATACAGTGTCTCTAAAGGTGCCCCCTATCCTTCACATCAGCGATGCAGGGGGTTTTTTGGAGGCCCCGCTTGGATTTGGCTGTAGTGCGTCCTTGTGATAGGGAGGGGTGGTTTTTGGGTTTCCCGGGGGGTTTCTGCCTGGTGGGTTTGGGGCTTGCGTGCAAGTCTGATTTTATCTTTCTGCGTAACCCGGCGATGGCCGACCAACAGACTGTTCCTCCAGCAAACGTGTATGGGAAAAATCACCCTGTCCCCCTGCCGGGCGATTACGTATCCAGATTGCCAGGGTTTGAGCGGGGGGTGCATCCATGTGTTTTTTGTATTGTTGCTTGTTTAAAAAGATTGTTAGTGAAAGGGCAGTTTAGCTGCGCGCAGAGCGAGACAAAAAAAGTCCGTTGGGGTTGCATTGCCGTCCAGACTTTTTGGGCCGGGGGAGAAATCCACCCGACAGGCATTGAAATCCCCCGGGGTAAACAGCCTGTCTTTTCGTAACCCCTGGGGCGTGCGGCTAAGCTCTTTAAGAAACTTCTTTGATGTATCGGGTTGGTCATCATTGGGGCATAGCAGTGATGACTGTGGAAAAACGATCCTTGGGCGCTTCAGCTAGGCATCAACCCATCGTTTATCCCATTGGAAGGCGTCAAGCTTTGTGCAAGTTTGGTTTTTATTGCAAAGCCCCCCACCTGAATTTTTTTGGGGTGTCATCTGGGTTCCCCCTCAGTAGAAGGGGTAACCCCCCCCAACTTCCCCCAATGGTTTCACCAAATTTTTTTGCTCAGGGCCGAATGTCCACCTGGGAGGATTTAAACGTTTAGCAAAGACGCTGTACGCCTCAGGTCTTCGCCCTGTACAAAAGGGTGCGAAAAATTCCCGGGCCCCCAAATCGGGCATGATCCTGGGTTTTTTTCTTTGTTTTTTTCGACCGATGGGGGATGTCCAAGTAGGTGCGGTTTTTCCCATGGACAAAAGGGGGCAGGCTTTTTTTGGGGTCCTTTTATGTCCCCTTCCCATGTGGGGAGAGCGTGCTTCCCCAAAAAGGACTGCCGACACTGAGGAGGATGGGCGCCGCCCGCCCCAGTCTACGGCGGGCGCCATCACCCCCCACAGGCCGCGTGCAGAGTATGACAGGAACGCCACAGCATCCTCTGCCTGTACCCTTACCACTTCTCCCCGCCGCGGGGTTGGGGGAAAAAACTGGGTGTTGATGGGGTGCCTCACTGTTCCGGATACCTGGTTGCCTGACCAGCACAGGTGACTTTTTAAGTGAAGAGGATTGTGCAGCCCCTTTCTCCACTCCCCTGCTCCGACGTCAGAGGTCCCACAGGTGCAGGTACTGCCACGTGTGGAACGGCCCGGAAAGTGCAGGTTTTATTCTTCGGAGTTCCAACTCCTAGGAGGACTTCCAGCCAAGGATAAGAGCTCCCCCTGCCCTTTGGTCATCCTCTTCCGCCTTCACAGCCGTTGGGAAAGGTTTCCTCCTCCGCCTGATCCGCCGTTGGGACTTCACATGCGGCAGGTAGTACTGGGTTACATGGTACCACCAGTAGCAAGGGCTAAGCCCGTGACCTGACTTATCCCGCTCCCTGCTACGATATTTGTTATCAGCCTGTTATCACCAGTGACATCTACATACATGCAGAACTACATATAAACAATACCGCGGTTGGTTACCACTCGCGAAGAATCGTTGACATTGTACAGTGTTTAATTTTGTTGTTGTATCTTTCGATTTCGGTCCCCTCCCCCAACTACCCGTTTGTGAAGGGGTTAAAAAACCTAACACAATAAAATCTTTGTCATTGTCATTGTCATTGTCATTCTCATTCTCTCTCCCCTCTCTTTTCTCTCTCTCTCTCTCCCCTCTCTCTCTCTCTCTCTCTCTCTCTCTCTCCCCTCTCTCTCTCTCTCTCTCGTTAAATCCATAAACGAAAAAAGGTCCAGAAATATAAATGTTGGATCAAGAAGGAACTTTCGTAAAACATTAAAGAAATAAAACATCACTGAAGTAATGTTAGAATGATAATTTTATCAAAAGGTCATTAAGATTTGGCAAAGGATGTATTATGTACCTGTATTTACTTACTACTAGAAAATCATTTTGACGTTAAGAGTCGTATACTTATGTCTGAAATAGAGTTACAGATAAGAGTTTAGAGCTTTCAGATGTGTATGTATTGAAGAAAAGATATTTCAATAAATTGACTGTAAATATTTCCCAGATATCATAGATAAAGATTCTCATTGTTTTAGTGTTACAGACACGTCACCGTGTTTTGATTACAGTTGCTCCGATGACTATGTTGTTGGAGGGTGAACAAAGGTTCTTGGGAAAGGGGATGTTAGGACACTGGCACTCCACACTCAAAGGAATGATGTGAGGCCACGCAGGGGTGTTATGGTAACACAATTTATTGTTTCATCTACACACAACACACACAGCTCAAGCAGGAGAAGAAAACTTCTGTTTCCTTCTAAGTCATTCTGTCGTTTCACCACACGCAGCCTAACTCAAGAAGAAAGTTGCCTCAGACAGCCAGCAAGAGAAAGACTTTAAAATGCCCTGTACACCCCTTATGTTTGGGTTTTAGTTGCAGGACCAACTGACCAATGAATACATTGGAAACTGAGATGAACAAATCCTAAACCACACATAAATCACTGACAAACAAATTTAAATCAACCATTTTAGTCTCTACATGACAAATCTGCTGGTTCAATAGAGGATGGGGGGGGGGGGGGTAATAGAGAGGGGGCAGGGGGGATGCTATTCAACAAGAAAGAGGCCCCACCTGTTGAATAAGACTAGCTGTAGCAAGCTCTGAAGTGTACATGACTGTTCCACTGGGCACTCTAGGCTACAACAAGGACTCTGGCCATGAATAGAGAGGACTCCAATGTAGCTGACAAAGGCTGAGCCACCAGCTTCTAATAGGCCTACATTGAGAACACTTAGCTACACCATCACACCCAGTTGCCCATCTTCTAGCTCACAGAGACATGCTGGACACTTAACATGAGAGAGAATGTGTAACAGTACACAGGCCTGGTGAAATGCTAGGTCTCCCAGCCCACAACCATGGGTATACAAACAGTTGAGAGGTTTGTTTGTCCAATCAGCACACTGTAACTTGAGTCTAACAGGTTGAACAGTTCTTTCTAGAAGGGAAGGGGGGGGGGGTAGGGGAAGGAAAGGGGGGTTGAAGTTCCAACGTTATAGTGCGCAAAGTGCACACTATAACAATGTAATATAGAAATATGGCAAATATATGATAAATATGTGCGTAAGTCTGAATGTATGTTTTCTAGTTTGGTAAATTTGCTGGATTTGATCATGGCTGTTTTATGTATATCAGACACAGATAAAAGTGTAATGATTATATTTTATCTGCTGATTTGTATAAATGTAATAGATATATGACACAACTGAAATGAACACAATCAAACAACGAAGATTTTCCTTTTCAGGTTACTTGAACCATTTACTGTCAAAGAAATCTTGTGCTTTATGTGGTTCGATTCACAGCCTCGCCCTTTCTTCCCAGTTTGACAAAAAAATCGAACTGAATGTCAAAGTCCTTCGGATGAGACTATAAACCGAGGCCCCGTGTGCTAACGCATGCAGAACATCTTGCGCACACGTTAAATCCTGTTCCGCTTTTCGAAAGAGTAGGCCATTGTGTGCCGGTGGGAACAGATGACAAACTTTAAAAAACCGCATACACACGCATACATTTTTAAAAAGCGCGTTGATTTGTTGCTTTACAAGATTCAGCGCTATATAAATTCCATATATTATTATTATTATTTATCTATATATTAAAAATTGTATGTTTACAGATTAATTTTTGGAACACCTGGCCACTGTTTGGCTTTGAAACTGGTGTATTGTACCCCCTTCAGTAAGGGGCCATAGCTTATACTGAATAAACCATTTCGAGTTCGAGTTCTCACTCTCTCTCTCCCAAGTGAAATATTCTTTGCAAAAAAGAAACCAACAAACAAAAACGGGGGAGGTGCTATTCATGACTTTTCCCTTGCAGTATAGTGTGTGTGTGTGTGTGTGTGTGTGTGTGTGCGTGCGTGCGTGCGTGGTGTGTGTGTGTGTGCGTGCGTGTGTGTGTGTGTGTGTTTTCCTGGTTTGATCTTGTTGTTGGTGGGTTGCTATTGGTGGGTCAGTTCAACCAGTCCAGTCCAATCTGTTGTTAATAGCCCTGTCTGTGTCAGTTAGGCGGTTTTTCTGTTGGATTTTTCAAAGTGCTTTTCATTCTTTTACTCTTATTTATGGGAAAAGTTTTCTTCTTTTTGTTTATTCTAGTTTTTGCTTTGTCTTATCAATCTTTGAATTCTGTTTTATTTTGTGTTGTCTCTTATTTTCTTCTTTTTCTTAGTCGTCGAACCCTCAGACAGCGACTATTGTTGTCCGTCATATGAGCGAAAATGCGTTGTGCTGCCGTTGAGCGCCTGATAAGTCAGGCCCAGCGCATCCAATTTCCACGTATTATCTAATTTTCTTTTTTTTTCAGTTTGGCCACTGTTATTTTTTCTGATGTATTTGGCTTTCATTCAACATCCAAATTGTCTCCAAAACAGCCGCACAATGCACATTTTTAAATGTCCAGTCCTCAGAGCAAGTGGTATCGATATTAGCCCACCAGTAGGCCACTGACCAGAGAACGACCCTGCCTTACTGCAGTTCTGTGTCTGTCATGTGGCCTATTACAATGAGCACAGTACGGTATCATTTATATCATGTTTATATATATATAAATTTCAGCGAGGATTTTTAAAAAATTCTTTGGATGATTGGCCCTTTAAGTTTTGTTATCTGAAATCTAAGAGAACTTATGGGTCACCTCTCTCTCTCTCTCTTTTCCTCTCTCTCTCTCTCTCTCTCTCTCTCTCTCTCTCTCTCTCTCTCTCTCTCCTCTCTCTCTCACCCCTCCGGTGTGGTGTGTGTGTGTGTGTGGTGTGTGTATGATTCTGCGACGCGCGCGCGAGCGTTTGTGTGCGTGCATGAATGCGTCTTATTTTGTCCCTTCTTATTCCAATTTCTTTTGCTTTCTTATCGGGGGGGCTCTTGCAGTTACCGGGGGAGGCAAAGTCCGGGTGGGCGGGGGCGGGTGTACGCTACCCATGTTGAAGGGGCCCCC
>JAQIHA010000578.1:5000-7500 GCA_028751875.1 Rapana venosa | reverse complement strand
CCCCAAGTTCACCGGGTGGCAGACAAATGCTAATTTTAACGGACAAAGACCTGAGGCAGAAGCTGCAGGACAGCGGTGTCGGGGTGGCCAACGACCTCCCAGGCCCAGCCGCAGATGGTGGCTGCAGCACGCAGGGAGGGCAGGAAGCCTACTTCCCACAGGGTGCAGATGGGATTGGCCCAGGTTTTCAACCCCATCCTACGCAGAGGGGGTGGAGATGGGGTGCGCAGCATCCTCCACCCCTGTCCCCCCCTCACAGTCCCGTCAACAAGGGGATTCCCCTTTCCTCACCGGCAGGGGGGGCGGACGTCAAGGGTGGCCCACACCTGGCAGCCGACAGAAGAACGGGAACGCAGGCCCCCTTCTCCTTCCTCCTCTCCCTCTGTGACACGGGCAACACGGAACCAGCACGGGGTGACGTCACCGGAGGCAGTGCGGGCGGGCGTTACCGTGGCAACCGGGCGGGACTCCACGAGGTGAACGTCACAGCTCAGCGACGGTTGCGGGGTTTTCCCCTCGCTGTGACGGGCGTTCCTACTGCCAGTGAGGGCGTGCAGCACGTGACGGGCCCTGTCCTACCAGCAGACAGGGATGCGGTTTTCCCCTGCGTAACCCGCCGCGCAAGTCGTCTGCCCGCGGCAAAGCGGCCAGTGACAGCAAAGACAGTCGCAGGAGTCAGCGACCTAGCAACTTAAGAAAGAGCTAGGACAGGCCCGGCCATCCAAGTCAATGGACATTTTTAAATTATAATGTTGAAAACTTGTACAGCAAATTAAAAGATGTCTCCTTTATAAACTATGTAAATAAGTTCGATTTTGTGTGCCTCACTGAAACCTTTCTTGACTCTAATTTTGATTACAGTGGTGTTTTTCTAGATTATATAAAGTTTCATGTCCCGGCTCAAAAACTGTCCCCATCATGGAAGGAATTCTGGAGGAGTCTTCTATTAGTAAGAAAGTCTTTAGAAAAACACGTAAAAGAAATTGAAATAGAGTGTGACAACACAATTGCCATTAGAATAAACAAAAGTTTTTTTTATTTAGATAAAGAGTTATTTTGATAGCGTGCTATATTGTGCCAAAGGTGGTCCTTTTTACAATGAAAAACTAATTAAAGATGGTGTTGTATTATTAGAGGAAAAAATATTGCAATATTTTTCAAATAGATGACTTTCATTTCATGATTGGGTAGGAGACTTGAATGCCAGACTGGTCAGGGAAAAAGCCGACCTCGAGGGGATGTCAAATTACTTGGATGATGTGGATATGATGATGTGAATGATGAACTTTGTGTGCGTGCCTCTAAGATGAAACGATGAACAATTTGGCAGGTCCTTGCTAGATTATGTTTTATGTTTGATATGAGATTCTGAATGGTTGTTGTGAGGGGATAGGGAGGGGATTATACCCTTTTTGTCTCCTAATGGATGCAGCGTTATTGATTATGTCTTGTACCAGTCAATTGTTAAACATGTTTTGATCTGTGTATTGGGGAGTGTGTTTATATCGTGGCAACCTCCCCGTTGAAATAACATGGAAAATAATAATGACTGTGTTAGTATCGAAAGTAAGAAGAGAGTGAGAAAAGAAATTTTATGGTCAGAAGATTTTGTAGAGGTATAAAAAACATGAATTAATAGTGCAGAATTTCAAGAAAGCATAGAAACAGCCTCTCACTATAAAAACGGATGTGAATAACAGTGTAGATCACTTTGTGAAGGGCCCTTTTGTGGGGCTGCTGCATGCATGGTCAGAACAGTTAGAAAAGGTAGAAAAAAATGTAACGACGGTTCGATGCTGAATGTGAGAAAAAAAAAAACAAGAAAGTTAAGAACTATTAAAACGATTTCAACGTTGTAAAACGAATTTAGAAAACCAGAAAAAAGACAAATGTACACTACCGCACGAAAAGAATACATCAGTTCTAAAAAAACAAAAGAAAAAGATTTTGACGAAAAGAGATTAGAGAAACTTAAAGATTCGTCTAAGGACTCAAAAACGTTCTGGTCCGTCATCAGATCCGTTAGTTCGTAAGTCACTAGTATATAATAACATCACTATTCAACAATGGTATGATCATTTTTGAAGGGTTTTAATGACTTTAATTGTTTTAGAAACACAAGATAATGTGGAAGTACACAAGAAAGATGAAAATATGTTTGAACCATTGTTTAACAATCCTATAACTCAGAATGAGATATTGATGCTATTAAAACATTTAAAAACAGGAAAAAGTGCTGGTCCTGATAAAATAATTGGAGAAATGCTGAAATAGCAAACTCAGCTGTAATTACTTTTCTTGTCAGTTATTTAACCTTCTGTTTGAAAAGAGTGATTTCCCTTGCAGTGGGCCAAATCATAAATAATTCCGATAACATAAAAAAGGAGACGTTAATAATGCTGAAACTATCGCGGGGTAGCTCTCACTAGTGTATTAAGTAAACTTTATACTTTCATTTTGAATAAGAGATTTAAATCAGTGGGCAGATAACG
The DNA here is from genome assembly GCA_028751875.1 of Rapana venosa. Lineage (NCBI taxonomy): Eukaryota > Metazoa > Mollusca > Gastropoda > Neogastropoda > Muricidae > Rapana > Rapana venosa. The sequence continues at coordinate 5,008 of JAQIHA010000578.1, read as the reverse complement.
AAGAAAAA
>JAQIHA010000577.1:12500-13762 GCA_028751875.1 Rapana venosa | reverse complement strand
TTTGTCTGTTTGTTTGGTGGGTTTGTTTGTTGTTGTTGTTTTTAAATCGTTTTTTGGTGGGTGGTTATGGTGGTGGTGGTGGTGGTGTGGTGTGTGGTGGTGGTGGTGGTGTGTGTGTGGTGGTGTTGGGGTGGTGGTGAGGGTGGTGGTGAGGGTGGTGGTGGTGGTAGTGGTTGTGGTGGTGGTGGTGTGGAGGTGGTGTTGGTGGTGATGGTGGTGGTGGCTGTCGTGGTGGTGAGGGTGGTGGTGGTGGTGAGGGTGGTGGTGGTGGTGGTGTGGTGTGGTGGTGGTGGTGGTGGGGGTTTGATGGTGAGGGTGGTTATGGTGGTGGTGGTGGTGGTGGTGTGTGTGTGGGGGGGGTGTTGGTGGTGGTGAAGAGGGTGGTGGTGGTGGTGGTGGCACTCTTTCTGCAACCCCATCACGCTGATGTCTAACATCTTTAATGGTGAGAAGAAGAGTTTTGTTTATGTTGTTTTTTAAATATTGTTGGTTGTGATGGTGTGTGTATGGTTGTTGTTGTTGTGGTGGTGGTGGTGGTAGTGGTGACTCTTCTGCAACCGTATCTCGCTCATGTCTAACATCTTTAATGGTGAGAAGATGATTTGCATTTTTCAAAAAAATATTGTTGGTGGTGGTAGTAGTGGTGGTGGCGGTGGTGGTGGTGGTGGCTGTGGTGGTGGTGTTGGTGGTGGTGGTCGCTCTCTTCTGTAACCCCATCACACTTATGTCCAACATCTTAAATGATGAGAGATGGGCTTGGTTTTTCCTTTTTTTAAACATTGTTGTTGGCGATGGTGGTGGTGGTGGTGGTGGAGGTGGTGGTGGTGTTGGCTGTGGTGGTAGTGGTGGGGGTGGTGGAAGTGGTGGTGGCTCTCTTCTGTAACCCCATCACGCTTATGTCCAACATCTTAAATGATGAGAGATGTGTTTGGTTTTTACTTCTTCTTTTTTTTTCTTAAGAAAAAAAAGAATATTGTTGTTGGCAATGGGTGGTAGTGGTGGTGGAGGAGGTGGTGGTGTGGTGGTGGTGGTTTTTTTTGTATTGTTGTTGGCAATTGTGGTGGTGGTGGGGGTGGTGGTGGTGTTTTGATTCATTTCTTTTCTGTTCTGTCTTTTAATTTCTTTTCCTTCGTCTCTTTTTCTCTCGCCATTCCATCTCTCTCTCGCTCTCTCTCGCTCTCTCTCTCTCACACCAACACACAATCTCTCTCTCTCTCTCTCTCTCTCTCTTCTCTCTCTCTCTCTCTCTCTGCCTGCCTGGC
>JAQIHA010000577.1:0-2500 GCA_028751875.1 Rapana venosa | reverse complement strand
ATGTGCACACTCATACACACATATACACACACTCACTCACTCACACACACACATACAGACACACAAATTCACATACACGCAAACACACACGCACACACACATACACACACATATACGCAAACACACATGCACACACACATACACACACATACACGCAAACACACACGCACACACACATACACACATATACGCAAACAAACACACACACACAGAGAAACAAAATTATGGTCAGCAAACAGCCATGCAAGCTGTCAGGCACGCAGACAAGCATACACACACACGTATGCATAAGCTTAGGTATATCATTACATAAAAGCAGATAAGGTGGGTTTTTAAGTATGCGCGTGGTCATTCTCTGTCTGTCTGTCTATTGTCTGTCTGACTCTCTATCTCTCCCTCTCTCTCTCTCTCTCTCTCTCTCTCTCTCTCTCTCTCTCTCTCTCTCTCTCTCTCTCTCTCTCTCTCTATACACACACACACACACACACGCACGACGCACACACACAGAGGCGCGCACACGCATACATACACACACTCACACACACTAATATAGATAGATAGATAGATATAGATAGTTGATAGATAGATAGATAGATAGATAGATTGATTACAGTATGAGAGATAGAGAGGTAATAGACGGACGGACGACGACACGGACAGTAACAGCACTACATTGCACAGAAAGAGATGCGGGAACAACGCATACTACACACACATCACAACAGCATTGTGAGGTGTGATGAGTAGTAGGTAAAGATGGATGATAGATAGATGTGAGTAGAGTGATAGATATACGTTAGAGAGATTATGAGGGTAATAGACGGACGGACGGAGAACGGCAGATAAAAGCATACATGATGCTTTACAGAAGGGATGCAGGGAAACAAACGCAACTACACACAAAGAAGGGATGGTTGGTGCTGGTGGTGTGCGTGCGTGTGCGTGCTGTGTGCGTGCGTGTGTGTGTGTGTGGTGTGTGAGTGTGTGTGTGTGTGTGTGTGTGTGTGTGTGTGTGTGTGTGTGTGTGTGTGTGTGTGTGTGTTGTGTGTGTGTGTGAAGTGTGGATGCGGAGTGATTCCGCAGGTGTTGTGTTTTGTGGTGATGTGTCTGTGTTCTTCGGGTGTGTGTGTGTGTGTGTGTGTGTGTGTGTGTGGGTGTGTGTGTGTGTGTTGTGTGTGTGTGTGTGTGTGTGTGTGTAGGTGTGTGTGTGTGTGTATGTGTGTGTGTGTGTGTGTGTAGGTGTGTTTGGGTGTGTTGTAGTTTGTGTGGTGGTGTTGCAGTGTGTGTTTGTAGTGTGTGTGTGAGTGTTGTGTGTGTAGGTGTGTTGTGTGTGTATGTGTGTGTGTGTTGTAGGTGTGTTTGTGTGTATGTAGTTTGTGTGTGTATCAGTGTGTTGTGTGTGTGAGTGTGTGTGTGGTTGTGTTTGTGTGTGTTTGTAGTGTGTTAGAGTGTGTATGTGTTTGTGTGTTGTATTGTGTGTGTAGGTGTGTTGTGCTATGTAGTTTGTGTGTGTTTGTAGTGTTGTGAGTGTGTGTGGTTGTGTGTTGTGTGTGTGTAGAGAGTGTGTATGTGTTTGTGTGTGTGTGTGGTGTGTGTGTGTGTGTGTGTGTGTGGTGTGTGTGTGTGTGTGTGTTGTGGTGTGTGAGGGGGAGGGGACACTCCTATCATCATCAAACGATGGGAAAATTGTGGTTTTGGATTTACTGATGACTGCCTACTTCTACAGTTCTTTGAGGTTGTGTGAGTGTGTGTGTGTGTGTGTGTGTGTGTGTGTGTGTGTGTGTGTGTGTGTGTGTGTGTGTGTGTGTGTGTGTGTGTGTGTGTGTGTGTGTGTGTGGTATGTGTGAGTGTGTGTGATGTGTGTGAGAGTGTGTGTGTGTGTGTGAGTGTGTGTGTGTGTGTGAAGAGTGTGTGTGTGGTGTGAATGATGTGTGTGTGTGTAGAGAGAGAGAATGGTGTGTGTGCGTGTGTGTGTGTGTGTGTGTGTGTGTGTGTTTAGAGAGAGAGAGTGTGTGTGTGCATGTGTGTATGGGATGTGTGCGTGTGTGTGTGTGTGTGTGTGTGTGTGTGTAGTGTGAGTGTATGTGTGTAGAGTGTTCTTTCTGATTGCTACTTTTCCTGTTTTTGTTCTCTTTTGTGTTCTTCCACTTGTTGGTGCTATTGTTGTCGGGTTTTTTTGTATGAGTGCTGTTCCCGCTTCGTAATGATGTTGCTGTTGTCATTTTTCATATTGTTGATGTTGTTGCCACTCTTCTTCTTTTTTCTTTCACATAGTCGTCTTCTTCTGGTTCTTGTTGTTGTTGTGGTCGTTGTTGTTGTTGTTGTTCTTCGCATTCTTCTTCGCAATTATTTTTCTTCTTCTTCGCAATTCTTCTTCCTCTTTGTAATTCTTCTTCTTCTTCGCATTCTTCTTCGCAGTCTTCGTCGCAATTCTTCTTCGCAATTTTCTTCGCAATTCTTCTTCTTCGCATTCTTGTTGTTGTTGTTGTTCTTCTTCTTC
>JAQIHA010000576.1:0-13773 GCA_028751875.1 Rapana venosa | reverse complement strand
TTTTAAAACAGCTCAACACACCAGAAAAAAAAAAAGTTTATATATAAAAGACCACTGGCCACACGAAGTCTGCAATACATTTTTCATTAACAAGCTTAACTACAATTAGCGGCAAATATTTGGTAGTATCGAAAATCAGGTTACCATTATTGCAACCAACATTAAGCAAATTAACTGGAACCATTGTCAAATGCTTTATTGCCGTAATCCGGGTACCATTGTGACAACGAACATTTTTAGAAAAAAAAACCCATAACTTTGCATTGTAATCAACAAGCAATTTTTTTAAAATCAATGTTAACTGTTGCTTTATCATCAACAAGCAATATCTGTGATCAATACTACTGTTGTTTTTATTATCAACAAGCAATATTTGTGATCAATACTAGCTGTTGTATTTTTATAAACGGCAATGTTTGTGATCAATACTGCTATTTTCTTGTTGCAGTTTGGGAAAAAGAGGCGTAGAACAAGGCGACGACTCCCAACCCTTCAAGCAGTGAGCCATTTTATTTGCTGCCAATTCATTTCCTCCCCGCCTACAGCCAAAAAGACTCTAGAGTTACAGCCTATCTTTTCCCTCTGCCTGAGCATCGGACAAAGACAGACATTGTCTCTGACAGTTTTCCTTGTCTCTCGAGCAAAATAAGAAAAACAAAGACTGCAGAAAAAAGAAATAGACTCCCTTTTTGAGGTAGAATACTGTGAAACTCGTGTTACGTTTTTCTTTGACGTTGAAATCCTGGAATTTTTCATCTTGTTTTACCAACATTGCATTTATGTAAATAAACAGTGAAAAGAAAGTTTAACCAAAAATTAGTTGGTGAATGAGTATTATATACAGATTTATTTGAAGGGTTTAAATCAAATCAAGTCAAGTGAAAAATCATCCCATGAAGGGCACTTTCAGTACTCATTAGACAATACATTCTGATGAGGACAGTTCTTTTATTCAAATTGAGTAATTCTGTTCATATACTTAAAGAACACAACGGACAAGTGATTTTAATAAAAAGCAGAGAAAGTGATGAGCAGATCTCCATAAAACCTGAATAACTAAGATCGGTACAGTCCTACAAGTGAGAGATCTATACACACAAACACACGCACCCACACACACACACACACACACACACCACACCCCACACACCAAAACCCCAACACACCATACCACATCACACCACACTAAACTACACTACACTACAAAAACACGCATACATCACACCACACACACACACACACACACACACACACACACACACACACACCACACACACACACACACACACACCACAACAACAACAACACACACACTTTAATACCCTTTCCGCTTTACGGAAGAGTAAACCATTGTGCGCCAGTGAAAAGAAAACAAAACTACCAAAAACTGTATACCCCGGAGACTCGATGTATAAAAACGCATGTGCCATTCATTACCCTCGATATAAAAGAAGAAAAGAAAAATAAATTTAAAAAAATAAACAAAAAATAAAAAAATCGCAGCGCAGCAAAACGTGACACCATCCGAAAACCTCCCCCCCCCCCCCCTACAAAAAGAGTACCCACCACACCATCATCATCACCAAGGAGACATCACCAGAGATGTCTCACCTCAGCGAGATGGCGGACATCTCCATGGACGTCCTCAGCCTCTGGGAACGACACCCCCCACCCCTGCCCTCCCCCTTTCCCCTTCCTCGTGGGCTGAACCTCAGCTCCCTGCAGTATCCAGGCAACTTTTCCCACCGGCCCATGGACCCCCTCCTGGGACAGAGTTCATGATGACCATGTTTAAGGTAGGGGCAGGAGGGTGTGGTGGGTTTTCTGTGTGGGGGGGTGGTGGGGGAGGGGGGTGTGGATGTGGGTGGGGGGGGGATATTGCTGTGGGGTTGGGGGGTGTCGGGGGGGGTTGTGGGTGTGATGGGTGTGTGGGTGTGTGATGTATGTATGTGTGTGTGTGTGTGGGGGGGGCGGTTGTTGTGGGGGGGGGGGGGGGGGGTATGTGTGTGTGTGTGGGGGGGGGGGGGGGGGGAGGGGGGTGCGCGTGTGGGGGTGTGTGGGTGCTGGTGCAGATGTGTGCATTAGATATAGACCTACACTCTCTCTCTCTCTCTCTCTCTTCTCTCTCTCTCTCTCTCGCTCTCTCTCTCCTCGGGGGGGAGAGCGGCAGCATTGCGTTGGGCTTGCGACTTTAAACCAGCTGATAAATCAACAGAAATGGGGACCCCTGCTGAACCTAACTCGCGAGTTATTATTTAACGCAGAAGCCGCCTTTCAAACCCCTCGCGCCTCCAAAAACCAGACAAAACCCCAAAAAGACATCAAGTCGTCATGTGACAAGATTATATTTGAAAGAGCCATTTGTCTGATCACAGAGTGGATGCAGTCAAAACAAACCCTGTACACAGAGCGTGTTTTTAACAGTGCGTAAATGTCCGACCACACTAATTCACCTGATATGCCGTGTAACCAGCAGCAGACAAAAGATCGGTGTATATCCTGGTTTTCTGTGTGGGCGAAAAACAGCAGTTGACTGCACAAATTAGGGGTTTTTATACCGGGATTGTGAAAGAGTTGTGGGCCACTCTGACAGACTTTGTTGACGCTGTTGAAGGTGCAGCGTCGATTACGAATAAAAAAAGAAACACAGATTCGAAAGGGTTTAGTTCAAGTTCAGGCAGCAAAAATATTCTGGAATACTCTTGAATGGAGTACTGCGAGGAAAACTAAGTGTGTGTTCTGGTACATCAAAAAGAAACAAAAACATGTTCCAGAAGAACGTGTCAGCTTGCCAAAGGGGAAGCAGCGTCAAAACACCAACAGGCAGAGCAGGGGCACTGCAAAACTGCTGAAGGGGAGTTACATCTCTTCGGGACCTGATCCTTTTTTACGGGGGCGACTTTTGGCTGAGACGGAAAAAGGAAGGCTGTTTTGAAAACTGAGAACAGACAATGTATGGGATCTAGATGTACATACCCTTATTGCCATGGGTTTTCCATGTCACTGAATCGCGTCGCGTTGATATCGTTTGTACCGCCCGCAGCGTATATGGCTTGATTGCTAAATAGCAAAAAATGTGTTCTTGTTCATTTCTCTCTCCTCTCTCTCTCTCCCCTCCTCCTCCCTCTCTCTCTCTCTCTCCTCTCTCTCTCTCTCTCTCTCTCTCTCTCCTCGACACCACAAATACATGGGCACGAAAAACCCGTGGTTAGAACATTCCCTTGAAATCTTACGTTCCGGGTTTAAATCCCTTTCAAGAAGTTTTTTTCCCCGGGAGTTAACACAGGCAACTTCACTTCCCCAAAAGTCCTTCGGGAGAACTATAAATCCTGTTCCGCTTTTGTAGGAGTAGGCCATTGGGCCGGGGGAAACAATGAAAAAATTTTACAAACTCCATACACAGGGGGACTAGTGGTAAAAAAAGCACAAGAGGCTTTTTCCCCATTATCCTCGATTAAAAAAATAAATAAAAAATAAATACATACCCCCCTGAGGAACAACGCATGCAAAATTCAAAAACCCTGCATATACATGGGAACTATTATTAAAAAAAAGCACCTGAGTGTTTTATTCCGTTTTCCCGGGATAACAAATAAATAAAAAAGAAACCACAGTAGCCCAAACAAATTGCCTCTGCTCCCCTCTCTCTCCTCTCTTTTCTCTCTCTCTTTTCTCTCCTCTCCCCTCCTCTTTTCCCCTTCTTCCCTCTCCCCCCAAAACAAACACGAACCAACACGCCCCCCCCAAATGGCGCACCCCCCCCGACACACACATTCTCTCACAAAACCACCTTGTGTGGGGTTTGGTGGTGTGTGGTGTGTGTGTGTTGTGTGTGTGTTGTTGTGTGTGTGTTGGTGTTTGTGTTGTGTGTGTGTGGGTGGGTGGTGGTTGTGGGTGTGTTTGTGTGTGTGTTTGTGGTGTGTGTGGTGTGGAGAGAGAGAGGAGGAGAGAGAGAAGAGAAGAGAGAGAGGGAAGAAAGAGAGAGGGGAGAGAGAGAGAGAAAGCGCTTCTTTAATTTTTTTTAAATTTCGAGGATAATGAAAAAGCATACGTGTTTGTTTACAAGCAGTTTTGTAAACTTTATTATCCGTTTTTCCGGCACACAATGGCCTACTCTTTCAAAAAGCGGAACAGGTTTTAACGTGTGGGCGAGATGTGCGTTATCATCCGGGACCTCGGCTTATAGTCTCATCAGAAGGATATTTTGTTGGGGAACGGAGAGTGAGAGAAAGAGGAGGAGAGAGGAATGAAGGAGGAGAGGAGGAGGAGAGGAGAGAGAGAGAGAGAGATGAGAGAGAAGAGAGAGAGAGAGAGAGAGGAGAGAGAGAGAGAGAACTTGAAAGATTTATTCACAAAAAGGCCATTGTCCCATACATGAAGGGGGGTGGCCAAACTGCTTAGTATTTTAGTGAGACAAAAATTAACACAAAAATCCCAAAGTGTTAATGTATACCCACAAATACCACAATAAAAAAAATCAGTTAAAAAAATATGACTTAAGAAACCAAGACATCTCTTATTCTAAAGGCTTTACACAAATATAAAGCAAGGCTGCGCACAATCTCAGGGTGACTAGATGCCATGAGTAGACAGAATCTAAATAAATTAGGCTGTCTACTATACTTTACCGGAAAGTAATTCTGTCTTACATCTTCTAATACTGGACAGCACAGCACAAAATGAACTTCATCTTCCACTGTTTACTTACATAATGGGCATAGCAACCTGAGGTCATCATCATGTTCTATATATCTAAAGTTATGAACATTTATGTCTGATACACCAAGTCTAAACTAGCCATAATTCTTTTCAAATGTATGTCCATATCAAGCTTTAGATAAGGTTTGACATCGTGTGAACCTATAAAGTCAGAGTCAGAGGTGTTCCTCTGCTACTGGTAACCTGTAGCCCAGTACTACCTGTCTCAGTGGGGAGACAACCCGACCCAAAAATCCCCAGCTATGGGCAAATAGCAGCTTGGAGAGGAGATGGGCGCCGCCAAGCAATCCACGCCCACAGAAATACCAACATGGACAGTACTGCAAGAAAAGACATGCCGGATCGGTTGAGGCCCGGAATACCAACAACCGAGCCTTCCATTGTGCCGTTCCAGGATGGAGGTGGAAAATATGCGACTAGGACGCAAACAACAGCGATCAAACTCCAGACTGAGAGGACCATCATTGGTACATGGAACATCCGTACCTTGCACGCATGTGGGAAGCTCCAAGAACTAACCCATGAACTACGAAGATACGAATGGGACATACTTGGACTGGCCGAAGTCTGTTGGGTCGGATTCGGCGAAACAACCACAGAAGAAGATCACAAACTATGGTATAGTGGCGACGACTCCAAACACAAACACGGAGTAGGATTTCTTGTCAACAAGAAAAGGACTAACAGTGTCATCAGCTGTACCCCAATCTCAAGTAGACTGATCTCCATGCGTGTCGCAGCAAAACCACACAACATGACCATCATACAAGTCTATGCACCAACATCAGACTACGATGATGAAGCAATCGAATGTTTCTACGAGGATTTGGAGAGCGCCATCAAATCAACTCCAAAGAAGGACTTTCTCGTGATCCAGGGCGACTGGAATACCAAGATCGGACCTGACGCTTATGACCAATTGCCAGGGACAATAGGCCGTTTTGGCGTGGACGAAACCAACGATAGAGGTCTCAGACTTTTGGAATTCGCAAGCAGCCACAATCTTACTGTCGCCAACACCCTATACCCCCACAAGACATCAAGAAGAACGACGTGGCACTCACCAAATGGAAAGACACATAACCAGATTGGCTACATCTTGGCCCCCAAACGATTTAAGTCGAGCATCAACAAAGCCCAGACAAGAACTTTCCCTGGCGCTGATATTGGCCAGTGACCACGACATGGTACTCATGACCTACAGATCAAGCTGAAGACCAAGAACCTAGAAGAGAAATCCCGTTTGCGGTTCAACATGGAAAAGCTGACGGACCCCGAAGTCGCTGAAATCTTTAAAGCTGAGATAGGGGCAGATTTGCAGCATTGAATTTCCTCCAAGATGACATCAACAACCTCCACTGAGACCTTCAGCAAGACCATTTAGGAGACAGCGCTGGAGATCCTTGGGAAAGAAAGGAAAAAGAACCAACCGTGGTTTACCAACGATATCCTGGACCTGTGCGATCAACGTAGGGAGCTAAAGCCAGAGAAAAACAAACCCCAGAATGGCCGAAGAGTATAGAACAGTCAACAGGTCAATCAGAAAAGATGACTGAGGCCATGGGGAACTGGATGTCAGAACAATGCTCCAAGGTTGAGAAGGCAATGGTGAAAGGAGACAGCAAGGAGGTGTACCAGACCATCAAGGTACTAACCAAGTCCCAGCAGCCAAAGACCTCCGTTTTTGAAGACAAAGAGGGGTCAGTCCTTACAGAGAACGCCACTATCATGAAGAGATGGACAGAATATTGTAGCGACCTGTACAACTACAAGCTGAAGGCTGATCCGAACAAACTTCACGAGAAAGATCCCAGATCATAGATCCTGAAAGCACACAGGTGCTGGAGGAAGAGGTAGAAGAAGCAGTAAGATCCTTGAAAGGAGGCAAGTCACCAGGGATTGACAACATCCTGGCTGAGCTCATCAAGAACGGAGGCCCAGAGATGATCAAGGCATTAACAATCATCTGCCAATGCATCTGGACCAGCAAAGAGTGGCCTGAACAGTGGACCTATTCCATCATAGTTCCACTTCCAAAGAAGGGAGACCTGAAGAAGTGCCAAAATTACAGAACAATCAGTCTGATAAGCCATCCAAGCAAAGTTATGCTACGCATTGCCTTGAACAGACTGAAACCACAAGCAGAAGAAATCCTATCAGAAGAACAGGCAGGATTCAGACCAGGTCGAAGCACTGTTGAGCAGATCTTCAACATCAGAATGCTCATAGAGAAGCATCTCCAGCATCAACTACAGCTCTGCAACAACTTCATTGACTTCAAGAAGGCCTTCGACCGAGTGTGGCAAGAAGCTCTGTGGCAAGTCATGAGAGACTATAACTTCGACGAGGACCTGATTCAAGTCATCCAGGCGCTGTATGACAGCTCCCACAGTGCAGTCCTCATGGGTGGAGAAATCGGGGAGTTCTTCCGGACTTCAGTTGGAGTTCGACAAGGCTGCCCACTATCCCCCGTTCTTTTCAACGTGTTCCTGGAGAACATCATGCAGGAGGCCCTCCTTGACTTCAAGACCACAATCACAATAGGAGGAAGGCCAGTCTGCAATCTTCGATTCGCAGACGATATTGATCTCATGGGCCGCAGTGAAGAAGAACTCCAGGATCTCACCACCAGACTGGAAACATCAGCCAATGCCCATGGTATGGAGATCAGCACGGAAAAGAGCAAGATCCTAGTGAACAGTACCACACCGACCACTCCCACCAACATCAAGATGAGTGGCGAGACACTAGAGGAGGTGGAAACTTTCAAGTACCTTGGAGCAGTCATCACCAAAGAAGGTACGAGCACACAAGAGGTGAAGATCAGACTTGTTGTGGCACTCTCCTCCATGACTTAGCTGGCGAAAGTGTGGAGAAACCACAACATCAGAACCCACACTAAGGTCAGACTCTACAAGGCACTTGTCACATCCATTGCCTTGTACAGCTGTGAAGCATGGACACTTACTGCCGATTTAGAACGTCGCATTCAAGCCTTTGAGATGAAGTGCCTCAGGCGGATCCTGAACATCACCTACAGAGACCGTAAAACCAATGACTACGTCTGGCAGCAGATTGAGGCACTGGCTGGCAAACAAGAACCATTGCTAGATACAGTCAAACAGAGGAAACTGAAATGGTTTGGCCACACAACAAGGCATAACAGCCTGTCAAAGACAGTCCTGCAGGGAATGGTGGAAGGAGCAAGGAGGCAGGGACGACCACGCAAAAGCTGGATATCCAACATCAAGGAGTGGACCGGCCTCACTGTACCAAACTTCCTGAAAGCAGCCCAGGACAGAACCATTTGGCGGTCCACTTGCAGCATCCGTGCGGGTACCCCAATGGTCGTCCCGACCAAGGGATGAGTGAGGATGAGTGATGAACCTATAAATTGTCTGTACATTTGAAATCTTTCATTGTTTTTTATATGACCACTCCACTGCTGTCAATGGCAGTCAATCAGTCTTTGCCTGAAAACCTTGATGAACTCTCTACAATTTCTGACACGTTGATTGAGCCAAACAAACCCAAAGCCTAGTTCACATAAACAGGAACGTATTTGTGAAGCCCAGGTGCTTTTCCCTTTGACATCTAGATCATAAAGCATCTTGTAAGACTTAACTTATTGAGGTTGTGCCGAAGCTTAAGCTTTGGCACTCTTTTCCTTTACTGTGACGTGCCGAAGCTTAAGAATCAGCAGACTTACGAATTTTTTAAAAAACACAAAGTAATGGTTAACTCAAGGGAAAGTACTTTGGCCTGTAGGGCAATCATTTTGCTAAACACAGTTGCTTTTCTTGACCATAAGCTTGCCTAGTTTTTGTCTGTTGGCCAATTTTGTTTGACATGTCAACAAGTGATATCTTTAGGATTTCAGGCACTCCAGTGTTATGATTCTTTTAAAAAAAAATCTGTTGTACAAAAAGTGACATCACATGGATTCAGCCAGCTTCAGGAACTTTACTTTAGTGAAAAATCATCACATTGCTTCAAGGGGACTAGTTGATGAATAGTTCAAGCCATTTAAGATACCAGCCCTAATTTTCAAAACTTTTTATTTTTCAGCATTCAGTGACATATTTTAAAAATTTATAAATAAATACAGTCATCTATTAAAAAACTGTGAAACAATCTCAAAATAAGACATTATAAACTTTTCAATGATGTATAATGTGTATATCGTTATTATGTTGGGTAAGTCTGCTGAATTTTTCAAATATAGCCAAAATCACGCGTCACCACAAAATGGTGGGATCCATTTCACAGCGACTCCAATGAGTTAAAAGGTAACCTGCACTCATCCATATGCAGAATCTTAATCAAATATCTAATGCATATTACAGCAGCAATAATAGAGAGAGGATATCTATTGGTTTCTCTATAAACAAGATCATTAGGTGTACGTCTATCTAAGCCTAAAAACTGCTTTAAAGCAAAGAGGTGTACTGATTCACAATGTGTTACAGCTGCGTCCAGTCCCCAAATTTCCGCGCCATATAACACAGTGGGTTGTATTTGTGCATCAAATATCTTAATCAACAAGTCAAAAGCATTATTATTCAATAATCGTAATTTTTTCAAAACAATTAACAAGATTCTTTTACCTCGACTTGCCAGATCTTTACATGCAGTTGTGAAACTAAGCTTTGTAGAAAAACAGATTCCTAGATATTTATATACATTAATCACAGACATGATATTTCCATTGTACAGCCATTTTTCGTGAGCAGCTAAATAACCACCTTTTCTGAATACAACAATATATTCAGATTAACCTTAAGATGAAGTGCTGTTGCAGCACTGATTAAGCTATTCAGCTTGCTGTTGTAAGCCTACAACAGTTTCACATAGCAGGATGACATCATCAGCAAGCAGAAGAATAAACAATTTTGTGAAATCTTGGGGAAAAGTGGAACCATGTTTACCCTTACTAATGACTTCTATGGCTAACTCATTAATGAAAACAGAAAACAAAAGAGGGCTACATACATCACCCTGTTTGACTCCAGTGGTGCAGTATATTATGTCCGTCAGCTTAGATCCACATCTTATTCTGCTTTTTGACATTCTGATACATAGCTCTCAGACATCGTAATGGTTTACCCTTCACACCATTTTTCAGGAGGATAGGCCATAACAAGTTTCTGTTAACAAAATGAAATACCTTTTCAAATGTTACATAGACCTTACGGTTATGAGCAAACTGTTTCTGGATAAATGCAAGTAAAGTAAACCTATGATCTATAGTGGAATACCCTCTCTTAAAACCAGCTTGGTGTTCACCTGTAATGTTGTTTTTCTTAACCCATTCCTGTAACCTATTATTAATGATGGTTACTGTACAGCTTACTACTTATATTACTAAGGGAGATTCCCCTGTAGTTATTAGGGTTGTCTGCATCACCTTTTTTGTGTAATGTTATGATGATAGATTCAGTCCAGTTATCTGGAAAAAGACCATTATCAAAGATTTTGTTGAATAATTTTAGCCGAAAAAAGTACATTTTCACCACCATTTTTTAGGAATTCTCCAATGATTTGATCAGGACCAGCTACTTTATCATGTTTAAGTTTTCTAAGTGCCAATAATATTTCATCTTTAGATATGGGACGATCAAAATCTTCCTGAGTTTCTTTATAGTCACCATCAGAGTTCATGGAGTTGCCTACTGAGTCTTTCTCTAGCAGGGTTTTGAAGTACTGCAACCATCTGTCAACAGATATATTATTTTTTGGCTGACTCTAAATGAAGCCTTCTTAATATTCTTCCAGAACTGAATTTGAGAAGTGATGGAAGACATCATATCTGCGAGTAATGTCTTGTTATACTCTTTCTTTTTCCGTACAAGCATGTATTTATATTCCCTTCTTGTGATACAGTACAAGTTTTTGTCTTCATTCGTTAACGTTTTGCACTAAGACTTCAAAAGTTTTAATTCTTTATTTCATTCAATATCAAACCATGTATCATTTGATATACTTTTAATGATATGAATCTCTTTCTTCATACATACAGCACTGGTTTTTATGAGATCATTAGATAAATCTAGAGCTTCATCAATGTTCTTATTTCTCATCTGGAAGGCATTTAGAAATTGTTCACACATGTTCTTTTCACAGAGATTTTCTTTATAAAATGAGTTTGTTTTCATCCCACACGAACTTTTCCACAACTGCTGGCTCCTCAGTTACGGTACATGTATCATATATATATACGCAATTCAACAGGAAGGTGATCAGAATCAGAACGCTTAGCAACAAACCAATGACATGAGTCAAAAATCTGAGAGAACAAATCATTTGACACTAAAAAATAATCATTAACACTACATCCTCCCTCAGAAATAAATGTATAGCGTCTTAGCTGGTCACCATAGCATACACCATTTATAATTTGTAACCCAAGAGCAGTGCACATATTCAATGATAATTTATCATAAATATTGATACCAGAATCTTCAGAAATATGATTACCACTCTGTATGGGAATCTGAATTAAAGTCATTTGCTACATGATAAGAAGAAAAGTTGATGTCCTGCTGTTTAAGTCTCAATACAGTATTATATCTACTTGATCTAATGACACCACACAATTGACAAAACATTCTTCCAGCATAGCAATTCCATTATCATTGTCAAACATGTTATAAAATGGTGAACCTTCAGGTGGTATATACACACATACCAATAATACATTTCTTGATGTACACAACAAAGATTTGTCAAAGAGAAACACACAAATGTTAGAATAAGGAACATCCATACATTTCACAAGGGTAGCTAACTCATACTTTATTAAACAAACTAACCCATTGGATCGTCTCCTTTGATTACTAACTTTAATGCAGATTTACAAAAGGCCTTATAGCCACTATAAACATCTGGCTGGATATTTTCCAGGAACGTTTCTGTCAGACATAAAATCGAAGCTACGCACACAAAATACAAAATCCTTCTCAGTGAGTTTAGAAAGCAACCCATTTATGTTCCAAGATAAAAAAAAGAAAACGTTTTATTTGTTTCATTTTTATTGCTATGAATCAATGCGTCTACATCATCTAAACTGATACCATCACTATTTATATTGATGGGACTAGAAACCAAGTTAATGCTATCATCAGTACTGCCATCATCACACAGGCTCTTTATTGGAGGGCAGCCTACAACCAGACAAATCATGGGGGACAGTTCTAAACCTAGTACACCTTGGTCAGACCTGTCTTTGTCTTGCTTCTTAAGGCCAGTTGTGTGTCTGTCCAGCTCCACAGCACAAAGCCCTAGTGCGTCAGGCTCTAGGCCTACAGCACAAAGGGGGATTGCCTTTTCTCTGTTTATTATCAGATGGTCAAAAATCATTCTTACTTGTTTCCCCTCTATTGTAGCACTCTTTAAATACTTATGGGGTCAATTTGCGCCTTAATTTCCCTAAGAGAATGAGAAAAATCTTCATCTACAAAAGTACTAGAGCCTTTCAGGCGAGGTTTTGCCTTCATTATTCTAATCTTATCCTGATAAAAACAGCATCTGGCAATAATAGGAGAGTTAGCTTTAGAATTGATACGGGCCACTCTATCAAACTTTACATCCTTGACATACATTTTTTCAGAAAGAAGATTTTTCACAGCCATCTCACAGTCAGCACCACTCTCATTTTGATTTCTTATCTAAGCCATGAACAGTGGTGTTGTTCCGCCGTGATCGTCCTTCTGCTTCGTCAGCCCTCTTCTCCAGCTTATCCACTCTGTTTGTCAGTTTTGAGATTGTCCATGTCTCTTCTTAGGTTACGCATTTCTTCTTTAAGAAACACCAACACTGTCTGTCAACACCTGAATCTCTCTTTTCAAACTGTCCACTGTAGATTTCAACAGATTTTCCAGCTTCTCTATTTTGACTGACACCGTGTTCAGCGTCAGTTCCTGGGGAGTTGCTGCAGGAGAGGAATCCTTTCTGTGTTGTATGCTCGTAGGCGTGTTGGCAGCCACCCCTGCACTGGTTTTGGTCCTGCTAGAAAGCTTTCCTGCGACAGTTTGACCACCACCTGTTGTCAAGCTCGTTTGTCTTAGTTTTCGTCCTTGGCCAGTTGATTTAGGGAGGTGGGTCCACGGTTGGTCTCCACGTCACCAAACAGCAATAAAAGTTCCCCCCAAAATAGATAGGTGAGGGTCAGTCCTAACATGACACCATCTCGCCTGCTTTTCAGTGTCAGGATGGAGGTATGCATGGCAGATTTGAATTTTGCCCGTTTCGACATAAAATAGGCAAATACTGCTGCAAATGTCCCACAGACAGCCCTGTACAGTTATACTGAAATTTCCATCCTCCTGATCTAACTACCTGCCAACAATGAAACAATGTGAAACTAAAACCACTTACAACTAGATACTATTTCATAAAAATACTGAAGCAATTTCAGAATGTCTTCTCCTTCGCATCACGTGATGGGACCCCAGAGAGAGAGAGAGAGAGAACTCGAACTCGAACTCGAAGGATTTATTCACAAAAAGGCCATTGGCCCATACATAGGGGGTTGCCGAACTGCTTAGTATTTTGGGGCAGTAGTAACGACATGTTACTGTATAACAAAAAGTCAGCTACAAAATTATGACTTAGGATAACATTATTTGAAAGCTTTACTCAAATATAAAATGAGGCGGCGCATGCACAACAGAGTCTAAATAAATTAGGCTGTCTACTATATTTAACAGGGATGTAGTTCTGCCTAACATCCCCTAATACTGGACAGCACAACACAAAATGTACTTCATCCTCCTCTGCTTGCTTACATAATGGGCATAGCAGCCTGAGGTCGTCAATATCATGTTCTCTGTATCTGAATTTATGAACATTTATATCTGATACACCATGTCTAAACTTAGACATAATTCTTTTAGATAAATTCAAATTCAAATTCAAAAACTTTATTATCTCAAAGACAGAGAAATTCCGGCGGGTTACTCGCCATACATAAAAACAATAAACATTTAAACATAATATTAAAACCACACACTGTCCAACATCAGCACGCACCCATCATGAGAAAAAGCATCCCAA
>JAQIHA010000575.1:0-10000 GCA_028751875.1 Rapana venosa | reverse complement strand
TCACCTCTTAAGTCTTTGAAAAAGTTGTTCTGATACATCTCAACAACCATCTTCACTCAACTAGTCTGCTTCCCCTCTTCAGACTGCCTGTCGCACCAACCACAGCACGGAGACCACCCAGTCCACACCTTAAACACGCAGCTTCTACCTGCTTGTGACTCAGGAAACATCTCCCTCATCACTCTTCTGGACTTATCTGCCACTATAGGCCACTCCATTTTTCCCTCCCGTCTCCAAACCACTGTTGGTATTAAAGGCACAGCTCTCACCTGGTTCACTTCATACCTTACAGATCAATTTCACAAAGTAGCAGTAAATAAGATTCAATCAACACCTGCCAAACTGGAATGTGAAGTTATACAGGGATCAGTTATCGGCCCTGTTATTTTCACTCTCTACACTGCTCCTCTTTCACACATAATAAATCGTCATCAGATCAACCATCATTTTTGTGAAGATGACTCTCAAGCAGTACTACACCTTAAAATTTGCCTTCTTTCTTGATTAATATGTTCTTCCGCTTTCAAGATATCCAAAATTGGATGATACAGAACAAGCTACAGCGAAATGCAGATAAAATAACAGCCACGCTTATAGAGACCTCACACGGACACTCTTCCATAAAACAGTTTCAATAGAATTTGGCAATGCGTCTGTCCCTCTATTTACTGCTGTGAAATATCTAGGGGTCATTATATACAGGGGACAGGATAGCTCAGTGGTCGGAGCACTCGCTCTCTCCCAGTCAAGTTAAGCAGCGTCGAGCGTGGTTACCAGTTGGATGGGTGACCGTTTGCGCGCCTTGGCTTCAGTACAGTTCCCCCAGTTCATCATCATAATCATCAATGCCTTTGTGCCTTATTGGCACGTAGGGCAGCAACAAAAGTTCTCCACTCCTGTCTGTCCTGGGCTAGCTTCTGAATGGTTCCCCAGGTATGTTGAAAGGTCTTCAGCTCTGCTTCAACAGTCCGACGCCAAGTGTTCTTGGGTCGTCCTCGTTTGCGTTTTCCCTCTGGTGTCCAGTGGAGGGCTGTTCGGGCGATGTTTCCATGTTCCCGACGGCAGATATGCCCTATCCATCCCCATCGCCTATGCATGATGATGTTGTCCATGCTTTCTTGGTTGCAACAGGCAAAAAGTTCTTGGTTGGAGATGGTCTCAGGCCAGAAGATGCGCAAGATTCTTCTGAGATTCTTCATGTGGAATGTGGATAGTTTGTCGAGGTCACTCTCAGTCATCCTCCAGCACTCGAGCCGTACAAAAAGGTGGAAAGTACACAGCTCTGGTATAGTCTTAGTTTGGTTCTGGTGCTGTACTGGGACGATTTCCACACATTGTTCAGATTTCTATAAGCATTTCTTGCTTTGCTAATCCGGTTCTTGATGTCGCTGCCTGCTCCACCGTCATGCCTAACAGTGCTCCCGAGGTACGTGAACTCTTCAGTTGTTGGTAAAACTTCTCCATTCACTGTGACTGGTGAGGGGTTCTGGACGTTCAGTGTCATTACTTCTGTCTTCTTCAGCTGTAAATGGGTACCTGCCCTCTTTAGGGTCAGGGAAGGTAAAGCAGCGAGGGAGAGGAGATGGGCGCCGCCCTCAATATGCTGGCCCTAGAGAAGTGAGGTCTCTGACGCCGCGCTCCCCTACGACCTTATAGGTTATGGGACTCCTTTACCTTTTACTTTTACATTATAGACAACACACTCCCCATGCAAAAACTCAGCACTTAAACCTTAAAGTCGTCAGACTATTAATTGTGGGGCATCAGTGCGGTTCGAAAAGTACCTGTCCACTGATGTAACATCGAAATTAGTCATGTCTCTCATTCTCTCATGTCTGGACTATTCCAATTCTGTTCTGGCTGGTCTGCCAACATCATCTATCTACTCGCTTCAACGTATACACAACTCTGTAGCTCGCCTACTACTCAAAAAGGAAAAAAATCTGACTACATTACTCCCATCTTGCGATCTCTGCACTGGTTGTTGTGCCGCAGAGAGTAAACTACAAGATCAGTACCCTCTGGGTGATGTACACATTTCACAGGGGTATGACTTTATAAAAACAATAACCTTTTAATTGTAACTGGCTGCATGTGAAAGAGTAGGATGAATAAAATTCCTTTGATTTGGGGGGGGGGGGGGGGGGGCAACATATAGTGCTTTGTAGATGATAATGGTGATGATGATAATGATTATTGTTGTTATTATTATTATTATTAATATTATCATCATTATTATTATTAGTAGTAGTATTATTATTATTGATATTATTGTTATTATTATTATTTTTATTAGTATTATTGTTGTTGTTACAATGGAATCATTTTTGTGCTTGTTTTTAGATAATATGGTTGCGTACTCTTAATCTTCTTTTTTTCCATTAGTGTGTGTGTGTGTGTGTGTGTGTGTGTCTGTGTGTGTATTTGTGTGTACGCGCGCACGTGCGTGTGCTGGCGCGCGTATGTCTGAGTGCGTGCGTGCGTGCATGTATATGTGTATGTGTGTGTTTGCCCGCGCGTACGCGTTTTTGTGTGTGTTTGTGTGTGCATGTGATAATTTTTTTACAATATCCACGGCCCATCCATACTCTCTCTCTCTTCTCTCTCTCTCTTTCTCTCTCTCTCTCTCTCTCTCTCTCTCTCTCTCTCTCTCTCTCTCTCTCTCTCTCCTCTCTCTCTCTCTCTCTCTCTCTCTATCTCTCTGTGTCTATCTATTATCTATATATCTATCTATCTATCTCTCAATTTTCCTCTCAAGGTTGCAGCCACACACATAGCTCAGCAGATCTGGAGGTCAGCAGGATATTTTGCTATTAGCTTTTGCGCCTGGTAGCAGCATTGGTGTGTGGCTCTGTGAAAGTGTGTGATTTTTGTGTGTTTCCTGTTATCGTATGAGGACAATTTTATATCACTGTGTTTGTGTTTTTCTCTGGATTCGAACGGTCAGACCAGTTTTTCTTGAAATTGCCAATTTTGTAAAATATTTCAATTCTAAATTTTTCATCTTGTAAATATTTTGTTTGAAAAATGGCAACATGATGATTTGTGTCTACCTTGCTGTACTAACTTTTGCCACCATTTCTACACTGACCCTGCTGCATCGTGACAAACTGCACGTGTTTCACGAACTTCATCCACCACCACCACCGCCAACATCCAGCTTTCCTCACTCCAGCCCAATGACACACACCACTGTAAATCTGAGAACACTATTCTTACGTGAATTTGGCCGCAAACAAAACGGACTTGATGAAGCTACAAAGCAACCTATTTCAAACATAGGTATTAATCGCAGAAAAACCAGAAGAGGAACACGTGCAGGCGAGCAGTGTGCCCGGCCTCCACGTGTCTCCCCTCTCACCTCTGACGTCACTTCCGTAACCACTGACCACGCTGCCTCATCTCCCCCCTCACCTCTGACGTCACTTCCGTAACCACTGACCACGCTGCCTCATCTCCCCGTGACATGCTTCCCCCTGTTATTGATTTATCTTCTATGTGTGAAAAGACTTTTCTTGATTGTAATGTGCTTCATGCTATGTACAAAGTTTCAGATCCCCTGCCTGACTCAGTTCCTTTACCACCCTCCACACCTGACTCACCATGTAAACTCTTGACTGTTCTCCCACTGTCTACTTATCTGCCATCGCCTTCATCTTCTTCCTCAGATCCTTGTCCTAACTCACCACTTTCTCCTTCAACCTCTCCGTCTCCTTCAAATACTCTTCACATCTGTCTGCACAATGTACAATCTGTTTGCCCAGTTGGAAGGGCTGATTTTCTTTCCGATTTTATCTCTGAAAAAACCTGGATTTAACTTTTCTCACAGAAACATGGTTAAAACAACAAGGCCATGAACCTATGATAAAACAGCTAACACCACCTGGCTATAAGACTCTTTCCTTCCCCCGACTCTCCCGTGGAGGTGGCATCGCTGTCGTTTACAAGGACACGCTGCATCCAGCTCTTTCTTTCTTCCACTCCCTCCCTTTCTCACCGGAATCTTTCGAAGTCTGTGAACTCAACCTCAATCTACCCGGCCATTCTGTCACTTTCTTGCTGCCTTTACGCCCACTCCCAGCCGTAAAAACAATCTGACATCTTCCCTTTTTCATCAAGAATTCCAATCTCACCTTGATCACTACAGCCTCTCTCCCAAGAAACTTATCATTCTTGGCGACTTTAACTTCCACTTTGACAATCAGTCTTCTCCTGACGTCAAGCGTCTTTCTCTTTTTTTGCCTAACCACTCTCTGTCCCAGCTGCTAAATGAAGCTTCACACAGATCGGGTCATATTTTAGATTGGCTCATCACTGATGTTTCACTAGGTCTCATCAGGTCTGTATCCGTCACTAATGAACTGCTTTCTGACCATTCTGCCATTCTTTTCTTTCTCAACATTGCAAGGACTATTAAAAAGAAAAAGTGCATCTCCCGTCGCAATCTCAAGGCCATAGATATCCAAACTTTCTTTACCCAAGCTGCTGAACGCCTATCACTAATCCCTGACCACACTGACCCGTCTAAACACTACAACACTGTTCTTGGCCAACTGCTCGATGAGCACGCGCCTCCCACCGACCTCATTCTTCCTGATAGGCCCTGCGCTCCATGGTACACCCATGATATCCTGGTCGCAAAACGCAAACGCCGACAACTCGAGCGACAACGGCGAAAAACAAAAACTGAAATAAATAAACAACTCTTTCGAAAACAAATCAAAAAAGTCAAAACCTTAATCCATTCAGCAAAGACAAAGTATTACTCTGCTCAAGTTCTTGATGCTACGTCCATGAAATATCTCTTTTCCCTCACCTCAACTCTTCTGGGATCCGCAAAGGCAAGCCCTTCCGAACTTCCTGCTATATTTTCTTCATTCTTCTCTGACAAAGTCCGCAACATTCGCTCCAGACTGGATCAGACTTCTTTCCAACCCGCACCTCCTGATCCCCAATTCACTGGCATTCCTCTCCTTTTCTTTCATCCAACAAGTGAGACTGAAATCAAGACAATTATGAAAGAAATGACAATAAAATCATGTGATCTCGATCCTATACCTGCTTCTCTCCTCACTCAGTGCATTCCACAGCTCATATCCACTATCACGAAAATAGTAAACTCATCTCTTCTCACAGGACTTTTTCCATCAGCTCTCAAAACTGCTATAGTTATACCTCTACTCAAAAAGCACGACCTCGACCCTAACATTTTGAAGAATTACAGGCCTGTTTCTAACCTACCTTTTATCTCTAAAGTCCTTGAAAAAGTTGTTCTGAAACAACTCAATAGCCATCTTCATTCCAACAATCTCCTTCCCCCTTTTCAGTCTGCCTATCGGGCCAACCACAGCACCGAGACCACCTAGTCACACCTTAAACACGCTTTTGCACGCTTCTGACTCAGGAAAATATCCCTTCTCACTCTCCTCGACTTGTCTGCAGCCTTTGACACCATAGACCACTCAATTCTTCTCTACCGTCTCCAGAACACGTTTGGTGTCAAAGACACAGCCCTCACATGGTTCAGTTCATACCTTACAGACCGATTCCACACAGTTACAGTAAATAAGATTCAATCAGCACCTGCCAAACTGGAATGTGGAGTCCCACAGGGGTCAGTTCTCGGCCCTGTTCTTTTCACTCTCTACACTGCCCACTTTCACATATAATAAACCGTCATCAAATCAGCCATCATTTTTATGCAGACGACTCTCAGATTCTTAGCAGTGAAACTCCCCAAAATCTGCCTTTTCTCTTGACAAATATGTCCTGCTGCCTTCAAGATATCCAAAACTGGATGATAGAGAACAAGTTACAACTAAATGCAGATAAAACCGAAGCCATGCTTATAGGGACCACACAAACACTCTTCCATAACAACAGCTTCAATAGAATTCGGCAATACGTCTGTCCTTCTATCCACTGTAGTGAAATATCTAGGGATAGTTATCCATAACACGCTCTCCATGCAAAATTTCATCACCCAAACCTGCCAGTCGTGCTACTATCAATTACGGCGCATTAGTGCAATTCGAAAGTATCTGTCCACTGATGCAACATCCAAACTAGTCACATCTCTCATTCTCTCACGTCTGGACTATTGCAATTCACTTCTGGCTGGTCTACCAGCATCATCTATCCACCCTCTTCAACGTATACAAAACTCTGCAGCTCGACTAGTCCTCAGAAAGAAAAAATCTGAGCACATTACTCCTCTCCTGCGATCTCTCCACTGGCTGCCTGTGCCACAGAGGGTAAACTATAAAAATATGTACCCTCTGTTACAAAAGTCTCCACAAAACGGCACCTTCCTACCTCTGTGAATGTCTTCACTTGTACACTCCCTCTCGTTCCCTCCGCTCTGCTGCAGATACCTTGTGCTTAAGAATACCTAGATTCAACCAGTCCACTGTTGGCCGTCGCTCTTTCTCTGTTTCTGGTCCAGTGATCTGGAACGACCCCCCTCTCTCCCTTCGTCAAAATCCTGTTTATGATGCTTTTAAATCCAGCCTAAAGACGCATTTATTTCAAACCTAAGAGTCTCTCCTCTTGTTTCATCTCATTTCTGTCCCTGCCCTCAATAACCCCCCTTTCCCCCCCCCCCCCGCCCCCATTAGCCTGCCCGAATGTACAACTTGTGTGTGTGTGTGTGTGTGTGTGTGTGTGTGTGTGTGTGTGTGTGTGTGTGTGTGTGTGTGTGTGTGTGTGTGTGTGTGTGTGTGTGTGTGTGCGTGCGTGGGCGCGCGCGCGCGTGTGTGTTTACATTTTTATTTGTAAAAAAACTGTTGATTGTGCGCGTGTGTGTGTTTACATTTGAATTTGTAAAAATCTATTAATCGTAACTGGCTGATTGTGAAAGAATAGGATGAATGAGAGCGCTTCAATTTTTTTTTTGCAAGATTTAGCGCTGTATAAATTCCATGTATTATTATTATTATTATTATTATTATTATTATTATTATTATTATTATTATTATTATTTTATTATTATTATTTTTATATGCCGTGTGTAGTTCTCACGTGTAAAGATAATTAATAGTGGACGTAAAAAACCCACTGCACAAGATAATTCCCCCTGGTAAAGTTATGTAGAGAAAAGCCAACTATGACAGAGGAACAAAAACAGTTGCAGACAGGAAAAGGAAAGACAAATATTGGAGGGCATTGATCTTTTGGTGAATCACTTTCCCAGAGAGAGCAGCCCGAATTTCACGCAGAGAAATCTGCCTGACTGAAAGTGGAATAATGAAAAACAACACGCCATAAGCATGCCATCACATTTCACATCTTCTTACAGTCACATAAAAACATTAAAACCCATCTTTCATATAGAAACCTTTAATTAAAAAAAGAGCAGGAAAGAAAAATTTACCCGAAAAGCACCATTGACAGTGATTAAAAAATTAAAGGAAACTTTAATACACGGGTTTATACAAGCATAACTTCTAGAACAATCAGTATTAAACGTCGGCAAACACTATTCACAAATTATAATATAAAAGACTGCAGACATTCCACTTATTTCAGAGCCATCATTGTAAACTAAGTTAAACCTAAAACAACTAGTCCAAATGTAATAGACACTTATTATAAAGTCATAACGAACACATATTTCTACTGCTATGGATAATAAGCTTCTGAACATTTTTTTTTATAGATTACAGTTTTTATGCCAGCATAAAATTCTCATCACCCTGCTGAAGCATATAACCTGTGTGTGTGTTTGTGTGTGTGTGCGTGCGTGCGCGCGTGTGCGCGCGTGTGTTCGTGTGTATTTGAACTTTTTAAACTATTAATCATTGTTGGTTGCATGTGTAGGAGTGGAATGGATGCAAGCGCTTTGGTTTGTTGTTTTTTACAAGATATAGCGCTATATAAATTCCATTTATTATTATTATTATTATTATAAAAGTAAAAAGCATGAATTTGTATTTTTGCCAAGGATGAATGACATAGCTACTATATACAGTATACCACCCTTAAACTTATGTAAAATGGAATATTAAAACTAGCACAATAACAAATCACATCACGGTAATGAGCTGGGAAAATATGCTTTTAGACTTCAAATTTATATAATTTGATAACCTGTAGTGTTCAGCTTCCGTACATATTATTAGAAAAATTAATCTTAAAAAGACACAACGTACAACGAAACAGAATGACATATACACAGGTTCAGTAGACAAAGGGTCTTGCTCGGCTGGTTTCACTTACATTCACAGAAATTCAAATGTGGACATGACCAGGGATCACAGAAAGTCGCGCATATGAAAACTTGCTCTCTTACTTTGTGTTTAAATATTGATTAAAGATGAATGTGTTATGTGCTGTGTAATAGGTTGCCATATATTGTAATATCCGAGAAAAAGATAATAAGTGCACATTTAGCTGTCATTACTGTGTATTTCTTGTGTCCAGTGTAGTTTTTGCATGTGTCTAACTGAACTGAATGTTCCACTCTGTGATATTTTTACATTATGTACACAGTGACCTCTTATGCTTGGATTAGCCTGTGTCAGTTCATTGGATTTTGGGAAGACCCTCATCCTTAGTGTGGGCATTACTGTGGTCCCTGTTTTGTGTGAACCAGCCTGTGTTTTCTTAAACTTACCTTTTGGGTGAACTTTTTTCCACAGATATTACATGTGTATGGCTTTTCTCCTGTGTGGGTTCTAATGTGGCGAGTTAAATCAGGTTTATGGGCAAATGCCTTATCACAATGTGTGCACTTGTATGGCTTTTCTCCTGTGTGGGTTCTAATGTGGCACGTTAAATTAGATTTAGTGGTAAATGTCTTATTACAATGTGTGCACTTGTGTGGCTTTTCTCCTGTGTGGGTTCTAATGTGGCGAGTTAAATCAGATTTAGTGATAAATGTCTTATCACAATGTGTGCACTTGTGTGGCTTTTCTCCTGTGTGGGTTCTAATGTGGTCAGTTAAAACATGCCTTATGCTAAATATCTTATCACAAAGTGTGCACTTGTGTGGCTTTTCTCCTGTGTGGGTTCTAATGCGGGAGGTTAAAACATACTTCCTGGCAAACGTCTTATCACAAAGTGTGCACTTGTGTGGCTTTTCTCCTGTGTGGGTTCGGATGTGTCTTTTTAAGTGTGTATAATAAATGTATGCTTTCCCACACAGTGAACACATGTATGGTTTTTCTCCTGTGTGTGTTCGAAGGTGGCAAGTCAAATGACATTTTTTAATAAATGCACTCTTGCAAAACGTACATTTGTATGGTCTTTCTCCCGTGTGGATTCGCATATGTGTGTTTAAACCTTTCTTATTATTGTATGCCTTGTCACATTCTGAACACTTGTATGATCTTTCTTCCATGTGGACTTGAATGTGCTCTTCTAGATTGCTTTTTCTACCAAACGATTTTCCACAGTGTTCACACAGGTAAGATTTTATCCTTGTACAATCAGTCATGTCTCCTCTTGAAGAGGTCTGTTTACCCTGAGTTGTGCCACACTCAGCAATTTTTACCTTACTCAATTCATCAGGTATAAAAGTGTCCTTGTCAACTCTGTTATGGCGCTTTGCAGTTATTCTGCATCTTTCTTTTATTTCATCTTTCAACATTTCTATTGTTTCAAAGATGTCCCCAGTCGGCTTTCTATTGATTATTGCTTCATCACTGTGGTGTAATGCTTCGTCACATTCCTCTTTCTGTATATTCGTTCTGTGCCTGGATAAACTCCCTTTTTTAGTAGTTGCTCGTTCACTGTCAGTGTAACTGTGTGTCTTGTCTTCTGTGTGAGCTTGTCTGTGGCTGTGTAAATTATATTTTACACTGAGAGTGTTTCCAATGTCTGAGCACTTAAATGGGTTTTGCATTTGATGAGCTCCCCTGTGTCTGTCAAAATTATATCTTCTTGTGAAGCTTCTTCCACAGTCTGCGCTTTTGTATGGCTTTTCTCCTGTGTGACATGACACATGCTCGTCAACATTATATTTTTTACTTAGTGTTTTCTCACTCTTATCACACAAGTG
>JAQIHA010000574.1:0-13759 GCA_028751875.1 Rapana venosa | reverse complement strand
AAAAACGCACAATGTTTTTTTTTTTTTGGTTGTTGGTTGGTTGTGTTCTTTTTTTTTACTGTATTTTCCCTGTTTTTCTTGTTCTGGTTGGTGGTGGTGGTGGTGGTGGTGGTGGTGGTGGTTCTTTCTTTTAATTTAACGTCTGTTCACTCAGGTGATTTTTAGACCAAGATGTGATGTGGTGGTGGTGGTGTGTGTGTAGTGTGTGTGTGTGTGAGTGTGTTTGTGGGGAGGGGTGGGGTTGGTTGTGTTTGTGTGGTGTTTTGGGTGTGTGGGGTGTGTGTGGTGTGTGTGGTGTGTGTGGTGTGTGTGTGTTGTGTGTGTGTTTGGGGTGTGTTTGTGTGGTGTGTGTGTGTGTGTGTGTGGTGTGTGTGTGGTGTTGTGTGCGTCCCTCGTAGGCCTTTTTTGGGGGGTGGGGGGGAGGGGAATTAGAGGTGGGTTTGTTGTTTTTTTTTAATTTGGGGAGGGTGCTGCTTTTTGGATTTTAATTTTTGATGGTTTTTGTGTGTGGGGGTTGTTTTTTTTTTAGGATGAGGTAGGGATGGGATATGGAAGGGATCGGTCAAACAATCCTTCAAAACTAACATACCACACACAAAACACAAACACTACACACACCCCACACACAAAACACACACCCCACACAAACACACACAAACAGACACACAAACACCCCAAACACACACACAAACAGACACCCACACATACACAAACACACACTCACAAACAACACAACACACACACACACCAACCCCAAAACACCACACACACCCCCAAAACACACAAACAAACACAAAAACAACACATCACAAGAGAACCATTATCAGCAACGAAGTGTTCTCTTTGCCCAAACGGTCTGGAAGCAAGGCCAACACAAAAAACCCAACCACCACCCACCACCACCACCACACCACCCACCCACCAAACAACAAAACAACAAAAAACAACCCCCCCCCCCCCCAAAAAAAAAAAAGGGGGGGCTGGGGTAGGGGTAGGGGGGTGGGTGTGGGTGGGGTAGGTGGGGGGGGTTTTGGGGGGTGGGGTAGGTGGGTGGGTGGGGGGTGTGAGGGTAGGGGAGTTACGTTTTTTGGCATGTTCTGGCGCTGCGTGCTGGAAGTGCTTTATCAGTCAGTGTTAATGACGGGATGGGATGGGATGCAAGCGGCACTGAAGTCAGTAAGGAAGTGGTAAGGAAGTGAAGGAGGTAAAGCCGCTGCTGGCTGCTCGATTGCACGTGGCCTGGCCTGCCTGCCCTGCGTGGTGGAGATTGCTCCTGTGATGTGGTGTTGCCTGACCTTGTTGATACACGCGCCTTTTGTTTTCACGCGAACATGCACACACAGGCGAAACACACGCGCACGCGCGCGCGCGCGCACACACACACACATATACATACATACATACATATATATTTATATATATATATATATATATATATATTATATATATATATATATATATATATATATATATATATATTATATTATATATATATATATATATATGTATGTATGTGTGTATGTATATATATATTTAGATATATATACGCAGGGGTGCGGGCGCAAACACACACGCGCGCGCACGCAGACACACGCATACACACATTTACACACTGTGAGCACGCACGCTATGTACGTACGTACGTACATATATACAGACAGATAGACAGACATATTTACATACATACATACATACATACATGTGTCTGTGTGTACATAATTATGTATGTGTGTATATAATTATAAACACATATACATATGTACACACAGACACACAGACACACAGACACACTGTGAGGTTCTGAGTTCGATTCTCAGCCTCGCCCTTTCTTCCCAGTTTGACAAAGAAATCGAACTGAATGTCAAAGTCCTTCGGATGAGACTATAAACCGAGGCCCCTTGTGCGAACGCATGCAGAACAACTTGCGCACGCGTTAAATCCTGTTCCGCTTTTCGAAAGAGTAGGCCATTGTGTGCCGGTGGGAACAGATGACAAAATTTACAAAACCGCATATACACGGGGACTGGATGTAAAAGAGCACATGAGTGCTTATTCCATTATCCTCGATATAAAAAAATAAATTAAAAAAAAAATAAACCCACACGCTGCTGACACACCCTCCCCCTACACACACACACACCATACACACACATGCACAAAACACACACACCCTCCCCACCTACACACACACACACCCTCCCCCCACCCACCCCCACACACCTCTCCAACCCACACCACCATACACACACACGCTTCCCCTCCCCCAACCCCCAACCCCAATCCTACCTCTCACCCCCCCCCCCCCCCCTCCCCCTCCCTCCCACACACACACGTGGTGTTGTTCACTGGATAAAACGACCTGAAAAAGACAGAGGAAGGGGGTGGGGTGGGGGTGGGACTAGCCCAGGGGTTAGAGCCCCAAGGTGGGGGGGTGGGGGGGGGGGGGGGGTGGGGTTTTCTTTCCCATCTCTCTGTTCTCCTCTCTGTCGGGTCCCTATCTACAAAACTGGTTCGTTTTCCTCTTCCTCTCTTCTTTTCCCTTTCATTCCCACACCCCTACACATACCCTTCCCTTAAATTTCTTTTTTCTTTCTTTTTCTTTTTTTTTTGTGTGTGTGGTACGTTTTTTAGGGGATTCTTCGGGTTTTTTTGGGGGTTTAAAAATCCCACTGGACATTTTAAAAATTTTTTTAAAATCGTTAAAATTTGTATCGTGATTTTTATTGGTTAGTTGTTTGTTTTGAGTATATGTGTGTTTTTTTCAGTGTCCCCCAAAATTTTTGTTGTTTTTTGGTTATTGGTTGGTGTGGTGGTGGTGATGGTGATGTTGTGGGGGTGGTGTTTTTGGGTTTTTTTTAAAATTATAAAATTTTTTGAGGGAATTTAAAGGAAAGTTTGTCATAGTTCTGACCCCCATTTTTGAAAATCCTGAAATTGAGGAAAGGGAACCGTGGTCTGTTTGCCCGTCTGTCTGTCGGGTCTGTCTGTCTTTTCTTCTCTCCCCTCTCTTCTCTCTCTTTCTCCTTTCTTTTCCTCTCTCCCCTCTCTCTCTTCTCCCCTCCCCTCTCTCCTTTTCTCTCTCTCTCTCCTCTCTCTTCTTTTCTCTCTCACACCCCCCCCACACCCCATGATTCGATTTACACACATCTTTTAAAAATGAATTTTTTGCAGCTGTTTTCCCAAAAGGGTTTTTTTTATGTTTTCTCAGATGAAACTTTTTAATTTGTTTGAAACAAAACACACACTTTAAAATTTTGTTATTTTCTTCGCTTCTTTTCTTTTTGGGGCAAAATAAATAAAAATTTTTTGAGTTTTGTTTTTAAATTTAATCTGCTTACGCTTTGAAGGAGCTGATAAAACCCAAAAACTTAAAAAAAAAAAGAATCAATAAAATTAGTGTGTGTGTGGGGGGGGGGGGGGGTAAAAAATTTTTCCTGAAAAATGTGAAATGGTGGTTTGGTTGGTGGTGGGGGGGGTTGGTGGGGGGGTTTGGGGGTGGTTTGGAAAATATCTTTCTGGCTTTGTGTGTGGGGCCCAATTGGGGGGGGGGGGGTGGGGGGGGGTGGAGGGTTTTGTAACCAAAAGACCTGGTTTTGCATTGGATTGCCTGCTGGTTTTTTACCTAGGTAAAATTACCGGGCTGTCTGTCTGTCTGTTTTGTCTGCCCCTAGTTTTTTAAAAAAAAAGGTTTTTAAAGAAAGAGTCCCCAACCTATAAGGTCTTAGGGGAGCGGGGCCCCGGGTCAGAAAACCTCCCCCTTCTTTTGGGGCCCAAAAAAAAAAATATTGGGGGCGGCGCCCTTTTCTCTCCCGCGTTTGTTTTTATTTTCCCCCTGACCAAAAAGATTGGGGGGAAAATTGGGGTACCCTTTTCCAAGCTGGCGTGAACTGGGGGAAAAATGTACTGAAGCCAAGGGCGCCCCCAAAACGGCCCCCTTTCCAATGGTAACCACGCCCCCCGAAAAAGTTTAACTTGGGGGGGGGGGGAAAGGGGAGGGCCCCGCCACTGAGTTTTACCCCGTCCCCGACCTCATTTGTGGGGGTTTTCCAAAAGGTACTTCCGGGTAAAAATTGTTTTAAAAAGAGATGTCATTATCTTCTTGGTTTTGAAACGTGGATGCATGGTGGTGTGGTAATTATAGGGTTTTTTTTTTTTAAAAATTTGGAATTAAAGCAATGCATGTAGATTGTCCTTTATGAAGATTGGGGTTTTCCAAAAACTGACTAAATGAAAGTTATCAGGAAATTATGATAAATTTTAATCCCTTTTACAGGCCTTTTTAAAGTACATTTTTGTTATCACGATAGGTTTAAATTTAAGGTAAACCTTGGTTTAAATTACGACCTCCCCGGCATTGGTGATTTAACAAAACCAAAGATATAAAGACCAGTTAAAATTTTTAAGTGCCCCTTTTTGTGCAACATTGAAAACTGACAGCCAAATTTTCTTTTTGGGGGAAAAAATACAAAAAAAACAGACTGGCCCAGGGAAATATTGGGTTTTAAATATTATACAAAATTAAAAAGAACAATGCCATTTAAAGGTTTTGTTGCAGTGTGAAAGCATCTGCCCTGGGGACTTGGGGAATGTAGGCTATTAAAAATACTACGCTTTTTGAAAAACCCAAGAAAACATGTTGGGTAGAAAGTTTGATGGGTTGGTGTGCAAAAAAGTTAAAGTTGTTTTAAAGAAAGCCATTGGTGTGCCCAAAAAAGTTAAATTGTTGAAGGCTATGTGTCCCGCCCCTATTGTTTTTTATTCGCAAGGTTTTTTCCAAAAAAAATTTTTACCCCTTTTTTAACATCCCTGGCCTTACAATTTTAAAATCCTGAAATTTTCCCCTTCTTCTCTCTCCCCTTTTTCCCTTCTCTTTTCTCTCTCTCCTCTCTCTTTTTCTTTTCTCTCTCTCCCTTTTTCTCATCTTTTCTTCTCTTTCTTCTTTCTCGGGGGACGGGATAGCCCGGGGGGTTCAGCGTGGTGCGCTCGTGATCTGTTTTATCCCAGTTCGATTCTCGTTTTAAAAGGGTTTTTCCTCTGGAGTTAACCTCAGTGCCGGGCTCCCACTTCCCCCCCAAAAGTCCTTAGGAAAGAAACTAAAAAACCAATGTTCCCTGTGGCAAATGCACGCCAAAAAGTCTTGCGCGCTTGTTTTTTTCCCGTTCCCCTTTCTGAAGAGTAGGCCAAATTTTGGGCCGGTGGGAAAAGGTGACCAAAAATTTTCCCCAAAAATGCATTTCACACGGGGGGCTGGATGAAACAAGACAAGGAGTGCTTTTCCATTTAAACCTCCCATAAAAAAAAGAATTGATTAAAATTTAATAAATCTCTTTTCCCCCTCTCTCTCTCTTCTTTTCCTTCTCTCTCTCTCCCCCTCTTTTCTCTCCCCTTTTCTTTTTTTCCCTTCCTTTTTCCAAAATTTCCTTTTTGCTTTTGGGGGGGTACTTTATTCTGGTTTCCCTTTTTTTTAGGAAAATTTATAAAAAAATTGCAATATTTTCAAAAAATAAAAAGGGCCCAAAATCCTGTTTCAAACATTTGGGTGTTTATTTTTTTCTTTGTTTTGTTTCGTGCTGTGCCCTGCGTGGGGTGTTTGTGTGTTTTGTTGTGTTTTGTTGTGATGTGTGTTTTTTGTGTGTGTGTGTGTGTGTGTGTTTTGTGTGGTTTTTTTTTTGTGTTGTTTCCGGGTGTGTTGGGGGTTGTCCCCTTTTGTGTGTGATCTGTCTGTTCTCTGTCTCCCCATTTTTCCCTTTTGGTTTGGGCCTGCCATTTTTTGTCTCCCGTTTTTCTTTGTCTCTCAAACCCCATCTGTGTGTCCTCTTTCATTTTTGTCTCTGTTTCCTGTCTCCGTCTCTATCGTCTGGCTGTCCGTTTTGTCCGCTTCCCCTTTTGGCCCGTCTTCTCCTTTCCCCCCCTTTTCCTCTTTTTCTTCCCCTCTCTCTCTCTCTCTCTTTTTTCTCTCTCTCTTTTCTCTTTTCTCTTCTCTCCTCTTTGATTCGATTTGTGCTTTTATCAGACATAATTCTTTGCCCGCCATTAAAAAAAAAAAAAAAATTTTTTTTCGGGGGGTTTTTTCCCCCGATGACCCCCCCCCTTCCCCAATTTTTTTTGGGATAAAAATTTAAAAATTTTCATTTAATTTTTCTCCCCAAACAAACTTGTTTAAAAAAAGTGTTTATCAACCTGCCCTTCCCAATTTTTTTTAAGGGAAAGCTGATAATTAACCCCTTTCTCTCTCTTTTTTCTCTTTTTCGGCCTTTTTTCTCTCCTCTTTTTCTTTTTCTCCTCCCCTCTCTCCCCCTCCTCTCTCTCTCCTTTCCTCTCTTTTCTCTTCTCTCTCTCTCTCCCCTCTCTCTCTCTTTTCCCCTTCTCTTCTCCTTTCTCTCTCTCTCTCTCTCGATTCTCGGGTTGATTTCTCATTTATGGGGGATCTTTCCTCGGGAGTTAACATCCCGTGCAGGCTCAACCCCCTTTTCCCCCAAACCCCTCCTTCGGATTGAGACTATAAACCAAGGCCCCCCTTGCGAAAGCACCCCAGGGAAAATTTTGCGCCCACGTTTTAAAAACCCCGTTCCGCTGTTTTGGAAAAAAGAGGGCCCTTGTGTGCCGGGTGGGAACAGATGAAAATTTACTTAAAAAGCATACACCCCGGGAATTAGATGTTAAAAAAAGCACATAAGTGCTTTTTTCCATTATCCCCGAAATTTAAAGAATAAACTAACTCTTCTCTTCTCTCCTCTCTCTCTCTCTCTCTCTCTCTCTCTCTCTCTTTTTCTCTCTCTCCCTCCCTCCTCCCCCCTTCTTTTCCCCCC
Organism: Rapana venosa; assembly: GCA_028751875.1. Taxonomy (NCBI): domain Eukaryota; kingdom Metazoa; phylum Mollusca; class Gastropoda; order Neogastropoda; family Muricidae; genus Rapana; species Rapana venosa. The sequence goes on along the minus strand of JAQIHA010000574.1, from coordinate 6,950 downwards.
CCCCCTCTCTCTCTCTTTATTTAATTTACAAAATTTCATTTTAAAATAATTTTTTGATAGTTGTTCGTTAAGTCCCCCCCCCCTCCCCCCCCCCCCCCCCCCCCCCCCCCCCCCCCCCCCCCCCGCCTGAGATATTTTCTTGATGGGAAAAGTTAATTTTCTTTTTCCCCACTAAAAATAAAATCATTTTCATTTCTTTTTTTTCTCCAAAATTTAGCATCTTTCGGGGAAAATTTTATTTATCTAATCGCTTCAAAACAGGGTGTGAAGGATGCTGATATAGTAAAACTTTTTAAAAGGGAAAAAAGATCCATCAAATCAGTCTGAATTTTCCCTTTTTTGAAAAAATGCGAATTGGGGGGTGGGTTTGGGGGACAGATTTTTTTGGCCAGGGCGTGGCCCCCTGGAGTGGGGGGGTGGTTTGTGTGGGGGTGGGGGGGGGGTTTTGGGGGTGGGGGGGTGTGGGGGGGGGTGGGAGGTGGGGGAAACCCGCAGACCCGGACTGGGGGTTTTTAAAATTTGTGGTTTTCTTTTGGGGGCAAAATCTGTTTTTTCTGTTGTTGTGGGTCTGGGTGGTTGCTGGGACTGGTTTTGGGTGTGTATATAGGGATATCTCTCCCTCCGGGGGCTGGCGGGCGGGCTATCCTGGGGCTTTCTTTCTCTCCTGTCTTTCTACTTCTCTATCTCTACTCCCCTGCCTGGTCTGTCTTTTCTGTCTCTCACTGTCTTTTTCGGGTTCTCTCCCCCTCTCTCTCTCTCTCTCTCTCTCTCTCCTCTTTTCTCTTCTCTCTCTCTCTCTTCTCTCTCCTCTGGGTTTCCTCCTTTTCTCTTTTTGATTTGATTTAAACATTTCTGCATGGGGATGAAACGCTGTTTTCCCGCCCTTTTATGTCCCAAATCCTTGTAGGGCTTTTAGGGGAGCGTTGTATGTCCAGTCCTTGTATTTTCCCATTCCCTTTTATGTCCCGTCCTTGTATGGGCCCCTTCTTTTATGTTCCCCCGGCCCCTTTTTTTTCCCGTTTGTTGTCCAAATCCCTTTTATGTCCAGGCCTTGTTTGTCCCGATTCCTGTATGTCCAGGGCCTTGGATGTCCAGTCCTTGTATGTCCCAAGGGCCTTGTATGTCCAAATCCTTGTATGTCCCGTTTGTTTTGGGCCAGTCCTTGTTTTGTCCTGTTGTCCAGTCCCTTTTATGTCTTGGAAGTCCAGTCCTTGGGGAGGGCTGTATGGCCCCGTCCTTGTACGTCCAGTCCTTGTATGTCCCTCCTTTGTTTGTTTCCCTTTTGTCCAGTCCCAGTATGTCCCGGGATTCCAGCCTTTATGCCCCGGCTGCTCTATGTCCTTTGTCCTTTTTTTGGTTTAAAAACTTGTATGTCCAGAAAGTTGTTTGTTTTGCCTGTTTAGACCTTGTATGTCCAGTCCTTGTTGTCTTGTATGTCCACTCCTTGGGAGTCTTGTATGTCCAGTCCTTTGGGTTTGTCCAGTCCTTGTATGTCCGTCCTTGAATGTTTTCCCCCTTGTATGTCTTTTTATGTTTAGTCCTTGTATGTCTTGTGTGTCCAGTCCCTTTTATGTTTCCAAAATCCTTGGGTTTTCCGTTTCCCGAATATCCACTCCTTTTATGTCCCTTAAAATTTTTCCAAATCCTTGGGATTTTCCAGCCTTGGGAAGTCTTCTATGTCCCCGTCCTTGGATGTCTTGTATGTTCAGCCCCTTTTTGTCTTGTATTTCCCGTTCCTTTTTGGGCTTGTATGTCCAGTCTTGTTTTAGCTTGGGGTGGAAGACAGATGGCTTGAGAATTTACCCAAAAAAACCACCCAGGGCCCCCCCAAAAAATGATTTAAAATAAACTTTTTGTCTAAAATTACAACAAGGGATTTATTTTCCCAAGACTACACCTTAAACCCCCAAAACGCCACCACACCCCACACACCAAAAATTTTCCTTAACCCTACAAACTTCTTTCCCCATCCCTTTTCCTGCAACAAAGGGGTTTTTAAATCCTTCCCCCTTTTTTCCCCACAAAATTGTATCCCTTTTCCAAAAAGGGGGTTTTTAAATCTCCCTACAAGAATTTTATTTCCCCTTTCACAAAGGGGTTTTAAAAATCTCCTTCCCCTTTCAAAGCTCTATCAGGGGGCTTAAAAGTGACAAGAAGGGAAACCCCAGTAAGCGCTCATTTTTCCCCATGCTCACGTAGGTTTAAGGGTTGGGAAATTTTTTGATGTTTGTGTTTGAATGAAAAAGGAGGGTACGCCCGGCTTTTTGATGCTGTTTTTTGTTGTTGGGTTTTTGCCCTGCCCCCCACACTGCATGCCCCACACCCCAGGCACGCAACCCCCACACACAATTCCCCACCCCCTGCCTGGGTTTCCCCAAAATGCGCTCATGCGCCCCTGCACGTGTGCACACACCCCAACACACACAAAAAACAAAACACGATCCTGTTTGTGCCCCATTGTAAAACTTTAAAAGGGGGGTTTGACTCTTTGTTGTGGTTTTTTCTGCCAAAAGGGGGGCCTGTTTCTTCTGAATAAAAATTTTTTTTTCTTTTTGAGTGGTGGGAACCCAAAACACGTGTAGGGTGTGCAGAAGGGGCAAAATTTTTGTGGGTTTGCTGGGAAATGTCTTTTCCCTTTTTTTTCCTTGTATGTTTATTTTGGGGTTTTCTATGATCTGAATGTGCCTTGGGTTCTGTTAAATTTAGAGTCCCCTTCCCCCCTTTTCCCTTTTTTCTCTCTCTTTTCTCTCTCTCTCTCTCTCTCTCTCTCTCCTCTTTTCTCTCTCTGGCTTTTCTTTCTCTCTTTTCCCCTTTTTGTTTTCTCTTATCTATCTATTTTAAAATTTTTTCTAAACTTTTATTTTAACTATCTTCCAGTTTGTATCTCTCTGTTTTTTCTGTCTATGTTTTGTCCCGCATTCGTTTCTTCTATCTCTCTCTGTCTCTCTTTTCTGTCTCTGTCTCTCTGTCTCTGTCACTGTCTTTCTCAGTTTGTATCTCTTGTCTCTGTCTAAGTTCCGTTTTTCTCTGTCTGTCTGTTTTTGGGCGCTCCCGTCTCTTTTCTCCTTGTTTTTTATTTCACAATCATTCCCGACATAATTTTTTGACCGGTGGTTTTCGTTAAGTTTGTTTTTTTTTTTCTGGGATTTTTTTCTTGGGTGAAATGTTTAAATTTTTTTTGCAACTAAAAAAACTCATTTTTAATTTTTCTTTTTTTTCTCCAAAATGACCCTCTGTTCGAAAATTTTGGGTTTTTTTTAATTGCTTCAATTCAGGCTGTGAAAGGGTGCTGATATAGTAAAACTTTTAAAAAGGGAAAAGTGGGTCCATCAAAAACAGTGAGAATTTTTTTTTTCCTGATAAATGGAAATTTTTGGGGTGGGTAAAAGGGGACAGATTTTCTGGCAGGGGCGTGGCCCCGTGGGGGGGGTGTGTGTGTGGGGGGGGGTGGGGGGTGGGGGTGGGGGGTTTGGGAGCCCGTAAACCCGCGGGCCTGGACTGGGTTTAACTTTGTTGGGTTTTTTTTTTTTGGATGCCAGTTTTGTCCCGTTTTTGGGGTGGCCTGGCTGGATTATGGGTTGGCTCTTGTATAATTTTATATATTTAATATATATATACTATTTTATATATTTTATATTTATTTATATATATATCCGTGTGTCTCTCTGTCTCACTCTGTCTTTCTCTTTCTCTATCTCTCTCTATCTCTCACTCTCTCTGTCTGTCTGTCTGTCTGTCTCTCTCTCTGTTTGTCGCTCTCTCTCTCTTTCTTTCTCTCTGCCTGCCTCCTCTGCCTACCTCTTCTCTCTCTTTTTTCTTTCTCTCTCTCTCTCTTGATTTGATTTATACACTGCATTGAATAAAAACAAATTCTGACAGCTGTCTGATAACATTTTTTTTAAAAAACTCTGCTCTGAATATAATTTCTGAAACATTTTGGGCAACACAAATCATCCTCCCTCCCAACTCCCCCCTTCCCCCTCCTCCCCCCACCCACCAAAAAAACCCAGATGGTTTGTTTAAAATTCTTCTTATTTTAATCTGCACTGGTCTTTGAAGGGTGATACTATATTTTTAACTCCAGCCGGCAAAACCTGATTAAATGAAGTCAGCATCATTTTTGTGTTCAGGTAATGATAAAGGATAGCCTGGTGGTTAGAGCATTGCGCATTGCGCTCGCAATCTGCTGACCCAGGTTCAAATCTCCGTTTAAGGGAATTTTTTCCCACTGGAGTTAACATCAGTGCAGATTCCACTTCCCTAGTAAAGTCCTTTGGATGAGTCTACAAACTGATGGCTTGCGAGCGAACAAACGTAGAGCATCTTACACACTGGTCAGAAACCTGTTCCGCTTATCCAAAGAGAGGGAGATTTGTGTGCCAGTGGGAACGGTTGACAAAAATGGACAAAACCACAATCACAACCAGAACAATTGTAAACACAAACAAACACAAACCAAAATAGGGTTTGTTCTGTCATCCTCGAAATAAACGAATACATTAAAACAAAACAAAACATTTCTGCATGTGACGATCCACTGTCCAGCCCTTGTATGTCCAGCCGTTGTATGTCCAGCCCTTGTATGTCTTGTATGTCCAGTCCTTGTATGTCTTGTATGTCCAGTCCTTGTATGTCTTGTATGTCCAGTCCTTGTATGTCTTGTATGTCCAGTCCTTGTATGTCTTGTATGTCCAGCCTTTATATGTCTTGTGTGTGAAGACAGAAGAAAGCATAGATGAATTACCAAAAAAACCCAGACCCCCAAAACTGATGTAACAACATCTTAAGTCAAAATTACAACAAGCATTTATTTTCCAAGACTACACCTTAGCCCACACAAACGTCACACACACACACACACACATCTCCTTAACCATACAAACTACATCCCTATCTATTTCCCTGTCAACAAAGGGCTTTAACTCTCTTTCCTCTCCGCACAAGATTGTATCCCTTTCACAAAGGGCTTTAAATGTCGTGTAGAATGACAAGAGAGATACACAGGCTTTTTGATGCTGTTGTTTGTTGTTGTTGTTGCGTGCTACACGCATGCACACACACAGGCACGCACACGCACACACACATACACACACACCTGCCTGTCCGCACATGCGCTCATGCGCATGCACGTGTGCACACACACACACACACACACACACACACAGATCCTGTTTGTGCCTGTGATAAAGCTGAAAGGGTTAGACTCTATGTTGTGTTTATTCTGCCAACAGGAAGCCTGTTCTTCTGAATAAAACATTTTTTTCTTCTATGAGTGGTGGTACAATCACACGTGTATGTGTGTGCAGAAGATCAAAATATTGTGCTATGCTGAAGTGTCTTTGCCTTCTTTTCTCCTTGTATGTTTATTTGGAGTGTCTATGATCTGAATGTGCCTTGGTTCTGTTATGTGAGAGTCCTCTACCCTCCTTTCCTTTTCTCTCTCTCTCTCTCTCTCTCTCTCTCTCTCTCTCTCTCTCTCTCTCTCTCTCTCTCTCTCTCTCTCTCTCTCTCTCTCTCTCTCTGTCTCTCTTTCTCTCTTTCTCTGTCTGTCTCTCTCTATCTATCTATCTATCTATCTATCTATCTATCTATCTATCTATCTATCTATCTATCTATCTCTCAGTTTGTATCTCTCTGTCTCTGTCTATGTCTGTCTGCATTCGTCTCTCTCTATCTCTCTCTGTCTCTCTGTCTGTCTCTGTCTCTCTGTCTCTGTCACTGTCTATCTCTCAGTTTGTATCTCTCTGTCTCTGTCTATGTCCGTCTATCTCTGTCTGTCTGTGTCTGTCTGTCTCTGTCTCTCTCTCTTGATTTGATTTACACAAATCATCAGACATAATTTTTTGACAGGTGTCTCGTTAAGTTTGTTTTCTTTTTCTGGGATATTTTCTTGATGAAATGTTAATTTTCTTTGCACACTAAAAACAACTCATTTCATTTGCTTTTTCTCTCCAAAATGACCATCTGTTCGAAATTGTGTTTATCTAATCTGCTTCAATTCAGGCTGTGAAGGATGCTGATATAGTAAAACTTTAAAAGGAAAAGTGATCCATCAAATCAGTGAGAATTTTTTTTTCCTGATAAATGCGAATTGTGTGTGGGTGGTGACAGATTTTCTGGCCAGTGCGTGGCCCCGTGGGTGGTGTGTGTGTGTGTGTGGGGGTGGGGGGTGGGGGTGGGGGGTGGGAGCAGTAACCAGCAGACCTGGACTGGGTTTAAACTTTGTGTTTTTTTGGATGCCAGTCTGTCTGTGTGCCTGGCTGGCTGGCTGGATTACTGATTGGCTCTGTATATTATATAATATATTATTATATATATATATATATATATATATATATATATATATATAATATAATATATATATATATATATATATATCCTGTGTGTCTCTCTGTCTCACTCTGTCTTTCTCTTTCTCTATCTCTCTCTATCTCTCACTCTCTCTGTCTGTCTGTCTGTCTGTCTCTCTCTCTGTTTGTCGCTCTCTCTCTCTTTCTTTCTCTCTGCCTGCCTCCCTCTGCCTACCTCTCTCTCTCTCTTTTTTCTTTCTCTCTCTCTCTCTTGATTTGATTTATACACTGCATTGAATAAAAACAAATTCTGACAGCTGTCTGATAACATTTTTAAAAAAAAACTCTGCTCTGAATATAATTTCTGAAACATTTTGGGCAACACAAATCATCCTCCCTCCCAACTCCCCCCTTCCCCCTCCTCCCCCCACCCACCAAAAAAACCCAGATGGTTTGTTTAAAATTCTTCTTATTTTAATCTGCACTGGTCTTTGAAGGGTGATACTATATTTTTAACTCCAGCTGGCAAAACCTGATTAAATGAAGTCAGCATCATTTTTGTGTTCAGGTAATGCTAAAGGATAGCCTGGTGGTTAGAGCATTGCGCATTGCGCTCGCAATCTGCTGACCAGGTTCAAATCTCCGTTTAAGGGAATTTTT
>JAQIHA010000573.1:0-13781 GCA_028751875.1 Rapana venosa | reverse complement strand
CCCCACCACACATGCACACATGCACACACACACACACACGCACACACGCACACAAACACACACACACAAACACACAGCTAAAATCTCTCTTGGTTCCAAGATATTGAATCATTCAGCTCTGGGGTACAGGGTAGCCTAGTGGTTAGAGAGCTGCGCTTGTGATCTGAAGGCCCAGGTTCAAGCCACTACCAAAACATCTGTTGGAGGGGATTTTTTCCCCCTCAAGTTAACACCAATACTTGCTGACTCCACTCCTCTGAAAGTTCTTTGGATGAGGCTATAAAGTGAGGTCCCTGTTTCAACAGCAGGAGTTACTGAGAAGAATCGCTACACACACACACCCCATTATTATCTTTTCTTTCTTTCATCTGCCGCTGGTGCCCTTCGGCGTTGCGGGGAGACACAGACACCTGTCACTACATCAAGCCTCCCGCCTTGCTGCAGACAGACGTCTGTGTCTCCCCATTATTATACACTATGTTTTCCTCCTCACCTCTGAGCCTGGTCAGCAGCCAAGTTTGAGGAGAAAATTCTTGTGGCCGCATACATTGACGCTGCTGACCACTTGTCTGGCCTTGTGACGTACAGACACTGGAACAAACAATATCATAATCATATATACATGTAGAGAGATATGTAGATATACATGTATATATAATATTTCACATACAGTAACGACTCCCACTGTGGCTTAGACTAAGTTTCTGAGGACGAATCCAAAACTCGAGTTGCGTACATGTATTGAATTTTGAGTTGCACACTGGTTCCAACTACTTGTGTTGTGTTGTGTTGTGTTGTGTCGAGTTGCATTGTGTTGTGATGTGTTGTGCTGTGTGGTGTGTTGTGTTGTGTACCCCTTGTAGTTATGGCAGGTTTCTCTGCATACAACTAGGGCTGTTCTCCAAGAAACACTACAGGGCATAACCACAAGAGCAGTCGCAGACATCCTTTTCTCATTCATTTTTCCTACCTGGATTTGTTTCCTTATGAGAGCAGATTTTTTGGACAAAATTGTGCCAGGAACAACTCTCATGTTACCATGGGTTCTTTTACTTGTGATAATTGGCTACAGTACAGACAGCCTCAGTTTACTGCTTTATCAAAAAGACTAGCACCCAGATCACCAATCATTGGTCTAGTGGAAATGGGAAAACTTGGATTCAATGGGAATTGAACTCACAACTTCTTGTTTTCTCAATGGATGCATTACCTCTAGTCCACCAATATGCCGCATTTGTCACCTTGTTATATGATACCGAGGTGCAACTTGCATTCTAGATCACATATCTATTTCCATCCCATATTTTATCACACGGGTAAGGACCTACCCTTAAATTTTTTATTTACCCATCTGCTCCCAGGTCTTCATCATCTTAGAAAATTAAAGGATCCGCACTTAAAATTCTGAACTACATATATATATCTGTTCTGAACCTTCATCCATTAAGATAATAATGAGGAATATAAACTTTTAGTCTAAACATGTTTGTTCAGTTTCTTCATGAATGTTAATGTAAAGTAGCAGCGGTCAGTACTTCAAGTTCAGACTTCACACCTGTTCCCATTCCTGATAGGAGGGCAACGTCTTGAAAGCTATGGGCAGTTTGCCGTGACGGTAGACAGCGAGGATCTCCCCGATTCTGGTGAAGTAATCCACAGTGTATGGTGGCAGGTCACGAACACTAGCACCCTGACCATCTGTCACAGAGTTGTCACACTTGTGAGAAACAAAGTAATAACAGCAACAAACATAACACATAAACACAGACTTGTCATGCTTTTGAATAACAAAGTCACTGTCAACTAAAACCAAACCCCATTGATGTCATATTTGGAAAACAAAACATCAAAAACTGTAAAAAGAAAATTAGTTTCACCTTTGAAAAATTTGTCATATTTGGTTACATTTTAAATCACTACAAATAAAATTTCGGGAAGATGATCCTACAACAAAATATCAGCCTTATTTTCTGTCACCCCCTATGCAGTGTGTTAGCTTTTTGCTTTTTTACTGTATACCTTTTATTTAAATCAACATACAAAGAACCATTGTTTTTATACAGGTAATAAAAAAGAATATCATCAAAAACAAAAATTTTTTAAAAAATGCCCACTTTTTTTTCAATCAATCTCCCACATTTTTGTAACTTTTAACTTTTTCCCCTTACCAAAATTTTGTATGCCAACAAACAAGAAAAAACTAACATTTTTTCAACCGCTATGATGAAAATTGCTCCTGCGTGTTTCATGACAGAAATTGAGTCATATCCTGACAGGAATTTTTTTATTTTCGACTGTTTTTTTTAAATACACACTGCCCTTTTGCCAGAGTTAAAAATGACACCAAATTCAACAAAATTCCAAAGTAAATTTTTTACTCATTATTACTCCACTCTCACCCCCAGAATGAAATAAATAAATTGAATGAAAAAAATAACAAAGCCCATAAAAAAACAGTACGTGTGAGTATACAATTGGCAAGAAAAAAGACATTGATTTTTTTGTTTTAAATTTTTCCTCAGTAGCCCCAAAGTTTCCCCAAGGGTGATTTTTCGCATAAAAATTTTTAAATTGTAAAATGGACTGTTTTGCCCACCCAAAAAGGCGCTGCACTCCAAACTTCAGGGATGATGTTGAACTAACACCAGGTCCCATTCATTGCCATCCCCCCTGCCGCATGCGGCCTACTTTGAAGGATATGGGTTTTAATGTAAACCAAAGTTTTCTGCATTCATACACTGAAAACTCATTTAAGTTTTTCCCAAAAAGATTTTCTGGGGGTTAGTCAGTACTGATGTTAACCCCGGGGGAAAAAAATTTTTCCAATGCCCCAGGTTCTTTTATACACTCCGAAGTCAAAATGGGGTTTTTAAAAGGGGGGGGGGATTCACATGAAAAAAATCTCCCCATAGGGAACCTTGGCCCTCTAGGGAGGAAAGTTTTTTTTAAAAAAAGGTACAACAGAGTGAGTTGCCCCTTTTTAAAGCACGTAAAGCAGCAGCGAACCCTGGAACTCACCCGACATGACCATTCAATCTCTGTCCTTTTTTCCTCGTTGCCAAATGATGCCGCCAGTGTCCGGTGACCTTTCTGGACATAAAATTTTTCGAAGGCTCGCCCCCTTCAGGATCCACTTCTGCACCACACAAACCCCGACAGTCCTTTAGTCAAAATGTTTCATTTTTTATCAAGCATTAATGAGAAAAAGTAGTGGAGGAAAAACAGGCAGGTAATTTTAAAAATTCTAAATCATTTTAAATGATTTTTCAAATATCATTTAAAAGAAAAAAAAAGAAAAAAAAAAACCTCAAAAAAATAGAATCTTTCAATGACAGCATTTTAGGCTTTTTTTATTTTAAACCCAGCCTTGGGGCCTGACCGACGGGGTTTTCGGCCCCTGGATGGCCTTCGTCGTACAGACATTCCCAAATGTACTGCAACAAGGCTGGATGAAAAAAAGTAATTTTTTTAAAACAAAATGCCGCCCCATGCTACACACACACATACGCCGTCATCCCCACCGCCACCACCATCCACCCCCAACCCATTTATATCAAGTAAAACCTTTCACTTTGGAAACCTTTGCCGGTTTTTGGCCCTGCCTGTCTCTATCACTTTAAATTTTAAAAACAGAACAAGATATACTATACATTCTGTAAAGCTTTCACTGATGAAAACTGCAGCAAAAAGTCACTTTTCTTCTGTTTTAAAAAAAAAAAGTAGGTAACTCACATTTCTTTACAAAACAACAAGGGATAAAATTTTTTTCAAACGAAATGGAACAAAAACGTTTTTTAAAACAAAAAAATTCAGGATTAGTAAAATTTTTAGAAGAAAACTTTTAAAAATGAATGACCAGAAAACTAAAAAATTTTTTTTTTTTTTAATCACTTTTTTAATGTATTAACAGCAAATGAATGAGGGGGGGCAAGGGACGAAACAAATTTAAAAAATTACAAATAGTAATAACGTATCAATCATCCCAAAACACAAAACGCAAACGGCCTCACCACTTGTCCCAGATGCCCCTGCGCGGCCCCCCTGTTTTCACCCTTTGGATATTTCAATGTGGGCGGAGTGTCATCGTCACGTTGTTGGCCTTTTCAGCAAAATCTGCTGCGATTTCTTCCCCCTTCTTCTGCCCCTGTCCACCCATCAAAACCACCTTTCGTTTTCAATAAACATGAGCTGAACAGTAACATTCATGAAAAAAAAAAACCATGAGCTGAAAAATACCATTCATTATTAATAAAACATGACTAACGCTCCCAATTCATGAAAAAACAGGCTGAACAGCTACACTTCATGAAAAAACTGGCTGAACGTACACTTCTGAATAAATGAGCAAAAGCTACACATTCATGAATAACCATGAGCTAAAAAAAACAGTAACATTATAAATAACATGAGCTGAACAGCTACACATTATGAATAACCTGAGTTAAACCTAACATTCATGAAAAAACATGAGCGAACGCTAACATCATGAATAAACTAGCTAACTTTTTACACATTCATGAGTAAAAATGAGCTGACGTACACATTCAGAATAAAATGACTAAAAAAAATACACTCCATGAATAAAATAGTGAAAAGCTACCATTCATGAATAAAGAGCTGAACAGCTCACATTCATGAATAAACATGAGGTGAACAATACACTGAATAAACTTTGAGGTAAACAGTACACTTTCCCTGAAAAAAACATGAGGTGAACAGCTAAATTTCATGAATAAACATGAGGGAAACTACAATTATGATAAACATGAGTAAACAGTACACATTCATGAATAAACATGGAAAACGTAACTTTCATAATAAACATGGTAAACAATACATATAATAACTGAGCTGAACCTACATTTTCATGAATAAACATGAGGTGAAAAACCCACCATTCTTTTGAAAAATGAGCTAAAAAAATTACACAGGGGGAAAGAAAAAAACCCATCTTCAGCAGAGTCATTTACATCAAATTCAGGCTGCTCTCCGGGGGCCCGTGTGGGCCCACTACACTGTGTGAATTTTGGGCCCCGCTTTTCCCTGAAGAGAAATGACCACGGCAGCCCACCCTTTTTTTTTTTCTTATTTCCTGTCTGCTCATTGTATTTTTTCCCCTATCAAAGTCAGCGTGGAGGGGGGGGGGCGGCGGGGGGAAAACAGAATTTCCGGGAACAACTCTATTGTTCAGGGGGTTTTTTACATGTGGAATACAGTTGCACACGGACCTTTTTTTTATGCCTGTCTAAAAGACTAGCACCCAGCCCATTTTGGGGTAAAATTGGGGGTTCTTTCCTTTAAAACTGGCAGCAACTATATTGTCTGTTTTAAAAGCGAAAATGACACATGCCTTGGGAGCACCTAACAATCGCCCAGGCCCCAAACTCCAATTTGGGGAAGAAGTGTTTTTTTTAAATTTTTCTGGAAAAAAGGCAGGAAATGGGCGGAAGGCAAAGAAAAGGGGGGGGGTGACAAAAAAAAGGGGAAAGGGCAGAAAAAAAAAGAAAACAAAAAAAAGGCATTCCGCACAGATTTTCCAGAAGGGGGGGATCTATCTTACGGGAAAGGCCCCCGGGCACTTCACGGGAAAAATGGGGGTGAACCTGCATTTCTCACTCTCAGGAGGGGGTTCCCTTAGTCACCATCACTCTCGAAACTGCATGGGGGAAAGTCGGCAATGCAGGAACCTCAACAGAAACCGTCACTTCAAACAAAACCGTATTAACCCACCATCCCTCTTGTACACTTACCCCCTTTTCCACACGCAGCACTGCCCCTGTGTAAACACAACCTACCGCTTTTCGCGGGGGGGGTTTTCCTGTTTCCCAGTCCTCTTCCGCTAAACTGCTTTTTTGCCGCCTGGGACAGGATCTTCTTGGTAGGCCCTTTCCACAAACTGAAAAAGAAGTCCCAAAAAAAAGTATGCGTAAAAAGTGGGTTACACGACAGGTGCTTTTTCACGATCAACATCAAAAAAACGCAATGTCAGTGTGGCAAATTAGCTTATTACTGCTTTGATTTTAAGAAAAATTTAATTCCTGCGGCAAAAATTATTCTTCTCTCTCTCTCTCTCTCTCTCTTCTCCTCTCTTCTCTCTTCTCTGAGTCCTCTCTCTCCTTTCTCTCCTCTCTCTCTCTCTTCTCTCTCTCTCTCTCTCCCTCTCTTTTCTTCTCTCCCCCCCCTGTCTCCCCCCTCTCCCTCCCTTCTCTCCATCCACCCCCATTTCCTTAAATAACCTTGCTCATTTTCCCCCTTTGCCTCGGTCAAAACATAGGCTAGATGATACGTCAATCCAAACTTTTTAGTATATGTGGTAAAAAAAGCTTTTTTTTGTCTGGGGAAGACGTTTTTTTTTTTATTCCTCACAGAGCCCCCAGTTTCCCCAGGTTGACTTTGCTTTCTATCTATTATCTATCTTTATATATATTTTTTTATATAATATATAAAATATTTATAAAAAAAATTATTATATATATATTAATATATCAACTGTTCCAACCCCTTACACACCACATACCCTCCCAAACCCCCCCCCCCAAAAACCACCTCTCACCCCCCCACTACTTAGGTAGGACCCTTTTCCAACTTTGGGGATGGTGTTTTTAAAATGACATCTGGGTGTTGTGGGGGGGTTGGGGTTTTATCCATTCCGCCTACTCTTCCAAAAAGGGGAAAAGGGGTTTTTTTTCGTGTGGCAAGTGTTGTGTGAGTGGTGTTCCCCCACAGGGGGCTTAGTTCAAAGTCACATCTGAATGACTTTCATTAATTTCAAATTTTTGGGCAAATTAAAAAAGGGGGGGTTGGGAAACAAACAGAACTATGGTTTTCTAAAAATTCTTGTTGACAGGCAAGTCACATCATCTCCACCCATATTTTGTAATGTTTTTAATAATTATAGGTTAAATCCCCTTTATTTAATGATTGTTTCAAACTTGTTACTTAATCCCAAATTTTTTGAAGTTTGGGTTTCTAAGTTTTTTCCCACACTATTCCCGCCACTTTCAATCTTTTTCTTACCTCTCTCTCCTTCTTTCCTTCTGATTTTTTTTCGACCAAGGAAAGGTTTCCTTGTTCTTTTGGATTTCTTGGGAAGAGGCCCGCCCCGCTCCACCTTGTCTCCACGCATGATTTTATTTTGGGCATCTCCCAAATTTGACCGTCAAACATGCGACAACAAACTTCAATTCAAAAATCCCCATAGGCTGAAAAAATAATGAACCATAAAAAAATCTGGAAAAACAAAAAATTTCAGCACACACACAAAAGTACACACACACCACCACAACCACACACACAACACACACCACAACCAAAACACAAGTGTTCATTTAAACCGTTTACTTAAAAAAATCTGGGGATTTAAAATTTAAATTAACCACTTAACAAAAAAAAATGATCAACCATAACTAAATAATACTAATACTGTAATAGAACCAGTGATTACTGATGTTGCTAGGATTATTTCCAAGTCTTCTGAAGTTCTGTAAATTATGTTTTTATGGTGGGGGGGGGGGGGGGGGGTGTTGTTTTTTTGGTTGGTTGGTTGGTTGGTTGGTTTGCTTGATTGTTATAAATTATGTATTCTTTTAAAGTGGTTTTTTTTAGTCTCCTTCACCAGTGTGAAATGAAAAGACTTTAAATTTAACTTGCAGAATAACAAAAACAGCAGCCAACCACACACAACCCACCACAAAACCGTGTGTAACAACACCCCCACACAAAACACTCTCTCTCTTTTCTCTCTCTCTCTCTCTCTCTCCTCTCTCTCTCTTCTCAATTACATTTGACTTGGAAGGCAAAAATTTGTTGTTTAAGTCCTATATGGAACTTTTGCAGATCTTGATTTTGTTTTTAAATTTTTTTAATTATTTTTTAACTTTTATAATACTTTTCATTTGTTATTACTTACAAAACTTCCAACATACCCAACCAGACACACAGTGACACACACTGTTTACCTGTACACGCTATACTTTAATCTGTCTGTCTCTGCCTCTCTCTCTCTCCCCCCCCCTTCCCCCTCCCCATCCTTCCCTCCCTTTTCCCGTCTCCTTTTTTAGGTCATCTAATTAGTATCCTTTTTTTCCAACAGTTTAAGGTTCCACTTCCCCAAAAATCCTTCGGATGAGACTATAATTAGAAAACCGTGCCCGTGTCACTGTTGCAAACCATGAGAACTTTTCTTTTTTTCCGCAGAAATCTTTCGAATCCTGTTCCCTTTTTGTAAGAGTAAAATCATTGGTCTGGTTGGAACTGGACAGAATTTTCAAAAAAGCTCACATGGGGGAAATGGATTTTTTAAAAAACACATGTTTTAATCTTTTTAAAAAATTTTTCCTTAACCTTTATATAAAGAAAAACTTTTTTTTTTAATTACTAAAAAAAATAAAAAAAATAAGTGTAAAGACTTTTTAAAATTTAAGACTTTTTACTTAAGTTTTAACATAACAGATAACACCACACACACAAAACCCCACACACCCCCAATAACTAAATAACATCATTTTGGGAGATGTCAAGAATAAGAACATTAAAAGAAGAGGACAACCCGTAAATGTAATTAATATTATAAATAAGTCCGTGGGTGCAGAAAAGACCCGATGAACACACACACACACACACACACACACCACACAACACACACCCATAAAGAACAAATGAAAACCCCTTAAGATATTGGAGTTTTATACAAGTTTCAAAGGAAAGGGTGCAGTAATTATTATAATAACTAATAAAAAACATTCAAAGCATTTAAATTTTAAGGGTATAAATTTAAAATTTAAAATTAATCGGATTTTGAACTGTGATAGTATGATTTTTGTCTTGTGAAAAAAGAAACATCCCTGTGTAACTCTGACATAAAAATATTGTGTTTTTATAACAAATTTTAAAACCTTTTAAGTTGTTTAATTTATCAATCAAAAGTAAAGCTTGAGAAATGGGTCTTGGCTGGTGCCATTTTCTTTTAGGATCAATTCATGAGGAGAAAAAGAAAAAATTTTTTTGATTTTATCTTTTATATCAAGCTGTTAAAAATAAAAAGCACTTGAGGCCCTTTAAAAATGTGGCAATACAAAACCAGAATCAAAAAATAAATTTTGGATTTGGGGGAAAAAATTTTCCAATGAGCAATTTTTAAACATCAAAATAAACAATAATTATAAAGGTTTACCGAGTTTTTTTGCTTAACCTAAAAAACAGTCAAAAACTTCTAAAGTAGGAAGGGTTTAAGAGATCTGACTAAAAAAACTGAATGTCAAAAGAAAATTTCTTCTAGTGAAATGTAAACTCCTCATCACGCCCCCAAGATACAATGTGGACTACAGTTGGGATCCATTATCCTTTAATTATAATTTATTTGAATGTGGATGGGAAATGGGGGGAAAGGGACCGGTGGGAATGAAACAATACCAGTACGAGCAACCCCAATAGTTTTTAAAAAATAAAAATTTTAATTAAAACCCTTTTCCTTAAAATTGCCAATTCACTTTGAAACGACCATGACTCAGACTGGTAGGTGGTACTAAATCGAGATCCTTTGAGTCAACAACTCAAAAGGTAAGGTAAAGGGTAATCGTGGGGAGCGAGGGGTCAGAGACCCCACTTCTCTGGGCCAGCAATTTTTAGGGCGCGCCCACCCTCCCCTCGCTGCTTTACCTTCCCTGTCCTAAAGAGGACGGTACCATTTAAGCGGGGGAACTGGGGAAATTACTGAAGCCCAAAGGGGCCAACGGTCACCCATCCAAAAAATAACCACGTCGACGGGTTAACTTTGGGTGGGGGAAAAAGTGCTCCACCACTGAGTATCCCCCCCCCAAGGAAGGGGAAATAAAACCCCGATCATTCTTATTCATGTGGGAGCGGGTTTAATAAATGTGGGTTAAAAAGGTAAACCAAAGGATAACAACTACTTAATGTCATTTATATTTGTTTCACTCACCTTGTTTCTGTTGTTTTTGTCGACTTGTAAGTAAGTTCATCAACTCTTTTCCATGTGCTTTTAAGCTAAACGAAGCGGGGTATTGCGTTTTTTTTAATGAAACTCATGTTGGCACTTTTTACCTAAACTTTCGTAAAACCCCACTAGTTTTTTTGGGTTTGTTTTTTTTAAATTTACAGCTTTATTAAAATTCAAAGGTATCTCAAACGTCAACCCCCCCAACCCCCCCAACCCCACCCCCCCCCCCTCACCAAAAATCTTAAAAACACTTACGTATTTAACTTTAGTCATGGAGATTTATCTAAATAAATTCAGGCTGTTCCTGGGAGAGTGCATTATAAAAGAGTACACAACTTTTTTTCCTTTCTTTTTTTTCCCTTTCCCTTTTCCTCGGGTTTTTTTATCCCCCGTCTTTATTACTTCGTTTTGTGTTTTTCCCCAAAGGGGGTTTCTTTCTCAGCTTTTTTTTCTGTCTGTTGCCATTTTTATCTTCATTTTTACTTTCCCTATATCTCTTTTTTTTTTCCTTCCTTTTTTAAAAAAATTTTTTTCCTTTTTTTTTTAAATCCTTTTCTTTCAATTCTGTGTTTTTTTTCTTTTTTTTCTCTTTTTCCCTTTTTCCCTTTTTTCTCTCTCTTTTTCTCTCTTCTCTCCTCTTCTCTCCCTCTCTCCTCTCTCTCTCTCTTCATATATATATAATATATTTATTATTTTCTTTTGTTATATGTTTCAAGAATGTGTACATTTTACATGTGTAGATGTTTTTTTTTTGATATATAAGTTTGGTTGTTATTTTTCTTTGGTTTTTTTTGTTGTTGTTTGTTTGTTTTCTTTTTTTCTTCTTTTTTTTTTTTGTTGGTTTGTTGTTTTTTTCTTTTTCTTTTTTTTGTTTGTTTTTTGGGGGGGGTTTTTTTTTTTGGGGGGGTTGGGGTGGGGGGTGTTTTTAGGGTTTTCTTTTTATTTTTTTGTTTGGGTTTTTTTTGTTTTTTTTTGGGATTTTTAAAAGGGGTTTTTTCCTTTTTTTCTACTGTGTAGGTATAAGTTTGGGTTAATTTTTAAGATTATCCCAAGGGCGGGGGCTCGGTGTAAAAAAGCACATAAGTGCTTATTTATTATCTCGAATAAAAAATCTCTCTCTCTCTCTTCTCTCTCTCTCTTCTTCTCTCTCTCTCTCTCTCTCTCTCCTCTCTCCTCCTTTTTTTTTTCATCTTTTGTTGGTTTGGTTTTTTTTTCTCTTTTGTTTGTTTTTTGTTTTGGGTTTGGGTTTTTTGGGGGGTAGGGGTAGGGGGGGGGTTTTCTTGGATTTTTTTTTAATTGTTGCTTTTGGGGGGGGGGGGGGAGGGTTGTTGGGGGGGAGCTGTTTTAAAAGGGGGTTTTTTCCCTTGTTTTTATTTGGGCTGTTTAAATATTGGGTTATTATTATTTAAAATGTATCCCTAACGGGCGGGATGGATTAAAAAAAACACATGTGTGCTTATTCATTATCTCGAAATAAAAATCTTCCTTCTCTCTCTCTCTTCTTCTCTCCTCTCTTCTCTTCTCTCTCTCTCTCTCTCCTCCTCTCTCTCTCTCTCTCTCTTCTCCCTGGAGCAGATCAAAATTTTTCAAAACAGCATCACACAGGGATGGATGTAAAAAAACCATGGGCTTTTCCATTTTCCCCCGAATAAAGAAATTTTTTTTTAATTTTTATTTTTTTTCTCTCCTTGGGTGTAAACAAGAATGTAAATTTAAAACCCGTTACCCCCGAAAAATTTAAAAATTTTTTCCAAATTTGTTCTTTTTTTTCCCTTTTTTTTTTTTTTTTTTTTTTTTTGTCTTTCTTTTTGTCCTCTGCCCCGAAAGGGCCTCTGTGACGACTGGGCTTAAAAAAACAAGACGGATTCTTTCTGTCCTTCTTTGGCGTTTTTCCTTTCCATGTGCGCCAAAAAGCTCCCCCTTAGCCCGCAAGCGCGTGTGTACATACACCGGCACGCAAGAAGTCGGATACCAAACACGGCTGACAAAACGGCCCCCAGTTACCCAGCCAGTGGCAAACCAAAAATTTTTTTTTCAAGGGGGAAAAAAAAACCAAAACAATTATCATGTAAATACAAAGGGGCCCCCTGATGCACTGGAAAAAAAACTCTGCTCACCCCAGGGGGGTGAAGGGAAGGATCGGTTAACAGGCTGCATTTTCCTTTTTCTACCCAGACGACATGATAAAATAATTTTGAATATCAGCACAAGTACAACTGGGACAGAAGATCACCAGACCATCAAAGAGCTATACGCAAAACCCCCGGCCAGTCTTGTCCAAGGCCATTGAGAATGGTTCCACACCTCAGTGGGAGTCCGAAAAGGCTTCTCCTATCCTACTGTTTAATGTTTTCCTTGAGGAAAATGATGATGCCATAAAATCACCGGGGCACGTCAGTATTGGAGGGGGGGCAATCACCAAAACCCCAGGGTTTCGGTGTCATCGCCAACTGGCAGGAAAAAAGAACAGGAAACTAGCCAACCCAGTGTATCCCCCGGTCGAAACATCCTCCAATACGGGTGAAAAATCAGGGGGGAGAAGACCCAAAATCAGACAAAAGTGCACAGCCCAAACACACTAAGATCACAGTCAGTGGAAAAGAACTTGAGGTTGTAGTCACTTCAAGTACCTTGGAGTATTAATAGGAAAAAGGGCAAAGACTGAAATCCACAAGAGCCACAAACAGTGACAGCAATGGTGAAAATTAAGACAATCGGGAAAAACCAAATATCTCTCTCGGACCCAAGGTCAAGCAATGAATGCACTGGGCACCCCCCATTCTGCAGCATGTAATCCGGACAATGAAAGCCATCTACAAAGGGGGATCCATGCTTTGGAGATAGTGCCTCAGAAGACTCCTTGGGTTTCAAAAAAAGGACCCATTACCAAAAAAAAAAGTCCCACAAACCAAATCCAAAAAGAAAGCATACAAAGACCCGTGACCACAGTCAAAAAAAGGAAAACTCAGTGGAGGAATGGGCAAATCAGATGGGCTCTCCCAAAAACATACTGCAAGGAACAGTGCAGGGGAAGAGAAGGCAAGGCCAAAAAAAGAAAGATAGGGAACAAAACACTGAATGGGCCAGGGAAAAGCTTTTTTCATAACCCCACTTTTCACACAACCCCCACAATGAGCCAAATGGGGCAACGTTTGTCACGCAGTGGGCCAATGACCCTGGGGGCGGTTATGGGAACAGATGGTAAACAGCAGAAAAAAAGCCTGCTTGTCGCCCCAGCCCAATTTTTGACCAATCATATAAAAAATGCCTTTGTGCCTTATTGGCACTAGGGCAGCAACAAAAGTTCTCCCTCCTTTCTGTCCCGGGCTAGCTTTTTTGAAGGGTTTCCCCGGGGATGTTGGAAGGTTTCACTCTGCTTCAACAGCCACGCCCAAATTTCTTGGGCGGGCCCGTTTGCGTTTTTTCCCTCCCTTTGGTGTCCATGGAGGGCTGTTCGGGCAAGTTTCCCTGTTCCTGCGGCGTATGCCCCATCCTCCCCCTTTGCCTATGCATGTGATTTTTTTGTCCAGTTTTCTTTGGGTTGCAACGGGCAAAAAGTTTTTGGTTGGGGATGGTTCAGGCCAAAATATGCGCAAAATTCTTCTGAATTTTTCGGGGAATTGGGATAGTTTGGAGGTCACCTCAGTCTCCTCCAGCACTCCCCAGCCGTACAAAAGGGGGGAAAGTACCAGCTCTGGTATGTCTTAGTTTGGTTTTTGGTGCTGACGGGACGATTTCCCACATTGTTCAGATTTCTATAAACATTTCTTTTCTTTTGCTAATCCGGTTTTTTGATGTCGTGTCTCCACCGCATGCCTAAAGT
>JAQIHA010000572.1:2500-13775 GCA_028751875.1 Rapana venosa | reverse complement strand
AAAAAATTTTTTAAAAACATTTTTTTTTTGGGTTAAAAAGGAACGGGGAAAAAAAAAAAGAAAAAAATTCCTTTTTTTAAAAATTTTTTTTTTCCCCCCCCAAAAAAAAGGGAAAAAAAAAAAAAAAACCCCGAAAAAATTTTTTGGGGGGTTTTTTAAAAAAAATTTTTTTTTTTTAAAAAAAAAAACCCAAAAAAATTTTTTAAAAATTTTTTTTTTTGGGGCCCCCTTTTTAAAAAATTAAGTTTTTTTAAAAAAAAAATTTTTTTTTTTTTTTCCCCCTTTTTTTAAAAAAAAACCAAAACTTTTTCCCCAAAAACCCCCCCCCCCCCCCCCCCCCCCCCTTTCCCCCCCCCCTTTTTTCCTTTTTTTTCCCCTTTTTTTTTCCCCCCCCTTCCCCCCTTTTTTTTTCCCCCTTTTTTTTTTCCCCTTTTTTTTCCCCCCTTTTTCCCTTTTTTTTCCCTTTTCCCCCCCCTTCCCCCCCTTTTCCCCCCTTTTTTTTTCCCCCCCCCCAAATTTTAAAATTCCTTTTTTTTCCCCCCCTTTTTTCCCTTTTTTTTTCCCTTTTTTTTTTTTCCCCCTTTTCCCCCTTTTTTTTTCCCCCTTTTTCCTTTCCCCCCCCTTTTCCCCCTTTTTTTCCCCCCCCTTTTTTTTTCCCCTTTTTTTTTCCTTTTTTTTTTTTTTTTCCCCCCTTTTTTTTTTTTTTCCCCCCCTTTTTTTTTCCCCCCCCCCCAAAAACCCCCCCCCTTCTCTCTCTCTCCTCTTTTCCTCCTCTCCCCCCCTCCCCCCCCCCTTTTTCTCTTTCTCTCTCCCCCCTCTCTTCCCCCCTTTTCTCTCTCTTTTCCCCCCCTCTCTCTCTCTCTCCCCCCCCCCCTTTTTTTTCTTTTTTTTTTCCCCCAAAACCCCCCCCCCCCCCCCCCTTTTCCCTCCCCCCCCCCCCCCCCCCCCCCCCCCTTTTTAATTTTTTTTCCCCCCCCCTTTTTTTTAAATTTCCCCCCCCCCCCCCCCAAAAAAAAAAAAAAAAAAAGGGGGAAAAAAAAAGAAAACAAAAAAACCCCCCAAAAAAAAAAATTTTGGAAAAACCCCCAAACCCAAAAAAAAATTTTTTAAAAAAAAAAAAAATTTTAAAAAAATTTTGGGGGGGGGAAAAAAAAAAAAAAAAAAAAGAAAAAAAGAAAAAAAAAATTTAAAAAACCCCAAAAAAAAAATTTTTTAGAAAAAATTAAAAAAATTTTTTTTAAAAAAAAAAAAAAAAAATTTTGGAAAAAAAAAAAAAAAAATTTTTGGGAAAAAAAACCAGGACCCCGGGGGCCCCAAAAAAAAGGGGGAAAAAAACCCAAAAATTTTAAAAACCCCCTTTTCAACTTAAAATTCCCTTTTTTAAAAAAGGTTTTTTGGGGTTTTTTTTTAAAAAAATTTTTTCCCAAAAAAACCCCGGGGGGTTTTTCCAAAAAAAATTTTAAAAACCCAAATTTTTTCCCCCCCCCTTTTTTTCCCCGGGGGGGGCCCGGGGAAAAAAACCCCCCTCCGGGGGAAAAGGGGGGGGGGGGGGGGCCCCCCAAAAAAAAAGGGGGCCCCTTTTTTTTAAAAAAAAAATTTAAAAAAAAATTTGGAAAAAGGGGGGGTTTTTTTTTTAAAAAAAAAAAAAAAATTTTTGGGGGGGTATTTGGGGGGGGTTTTTAAAAAAGGGGAAAAAAAAAAAAATTGGGGGGGGGGGGGGGGGGGGGTTTTTTTAAAAAAAAAAAGGGGGAAAAAAAAAAAGGGGGGGGGGAAAAAGTTTTTGAAAATTTTAAAAAAGGGTTTTTTAAAGGGGGGTTTTTGGGGTTTAAAAAAAAAAGGGGCTTTTTTTTTTTTTGGGGGGTTTTTTTTAAAAAAAAAAATTTTAGATGGGTTGATAGTTTTTTTTTTTTTTTTTAAAAAAAAAAAAAAAAAAAATTTAAAAAAGGGGGGGAAAAAGGGGAAAAAGGGGAAAAATTTTGGGGAAAAAAAAAAAAATTTTTTTTAAAAAATTGGGGGGTTTTTTGGGGGGAAAAAAAAAAAAAAAAGGGGGGGGGAAAAAATTTTTGGGGGAAAAAAAATTGTTTTTTGGGGAAAAAAAAAAAAATTTTTAATTTTTTTTTGGGTTTTTTTTTTGGGGTTTTTTTCCCGGGGGGGGGTTTTTGGGTTTTTTTTTCCCCCCCCCCCCCCAAAGGGAAAATTTGCCCCCCCGGGGGGAAAAAAAGGGGGGAAAAAAAACCCCTAAAACCCCCCCCTTTTTTTTCCCCCCCCCCCCCCGGGGGCCCCCATTCCCTTTAAAAAAAAAATTTTTTTTTTTTTTTTTTTTTATTTTTTCCCAAGGGGAAAAAAAAAAGGGTTTTTTTTTTTTTTGGGGTTTTGTTTTTTTTTTTTTTTTGGGGGGGGTTTTTGGGTTTTTTTTTTTTTTGGGGTTTGGGGGGGGGGGGGGGGGGGGTTTGGGTTTTTTTTTTGGGGGGGGGGGGTTTTTTTTTTTTTTTTCCCCGGGGTTTTGGAAAAAATTTTTTCCCCTTTTTCCCCCCGGGGGGGTTTTTTTGGGGGGGGTTTTTTTTTGGGGGGTTTTTTTGGGGGGGGTTTTTTTTTGGGGGGGTTTTTGGGGGGGGGGGGGGGGGCCCCCCCCGGGGGGGGGGGTTTTTTTGGGGGGGGCCCTTTTTGGGGGGCCCCCCTTTTTAAAAAGGGCCTCCCCCCCCCAAAAATTTAAAAAAAAAAAAATTTTTAAAACCCCCAAAAAATTTTTTTTTCTTTTTTTTTTTCCCCCCCCCAAAAAAAGGGGGGGGGGCCCCCTTTTTTCCCCGGGGGGTTTTTTAAAAGGGGAAAAAAGGGTTTGGGGGGGGTTTTTTAAAAAACCCGGCCCCCCCCAAAAAAAAAATTTTTCCTTTCCCAAAAAAATTTTGGTTTTTAAAAAAAAAAAAATTTTTCCCCCCCCTTTTTTTTTAAAAAAACCCCTTTTTTTTTTTTAAAAAAAAGGGGGGTTTTTTTTTTTTTTTTTAAAAAAATTTTTTTTTTTTGGGGAAAAAAAAGGGGAATTTTTTTTTTTTTAAAAAAATTTTTAAAAAAAATTTTCCCTGGCCCCCTTTTTTTTTCCCCCCTTTTTTTTTCCCCCCCCCAAATTTTTAAATTTTTTTCCCCCATTTTTTTTTCCCTTTTTTTTTTCCCCCCCCTTTTTTTTTTTTTTTTAAAATTTTCCCCCCCCCCCCCCCCTTTTTTTGGGGGGGGGCCCCCCCCCCCCCCCCCTTTTTCTCTCGCCCTTCTCTCTCTTTTTTTCCCCCCCCCCCCCCCCCCCCCCCCCCCCCCCCCCCCCCCCAAAACCCCCCCCCCCACCAAACCCCCCTTTTCCCCAAAAAACCCCCCAAAAAAAAAACCCCAAAAAAAACCCCCAAAAAAAAAAAAAAAAACCAAAAACACACACACACCCCCCCCCCCAAAAAAAAAAAACCCCCCCCCCCCAAAAAAAAAATTTAAAAAAAAAAAAAAAAAAAAAAAAAAAAAACCCAACGGACGGGAAAAAAAAAAAACCAAAAAAAAAACAAAAACAACAAACCAAAAAACACCCCAAAACAACCCCCCCCAAAAAAAAAAAAAAAAAAAAAACCCAAAAAAAAAAAAAAAAAAACCATAACAGACAAAACAAAAAAAAAAAAAAAGAAAAAAAACAAAAAACAAAAAAAAAAAAAAAAAAAAAAAAAAAAAACCCAAAAAAAAAACAAACAAACAAAAAAAAAAAAAAACCCCCAAAAAAAACCCCCAAAAAACAAAACCAAAAACAAACAAACACACAAAAAAAAAAAAAACCCCCAAAAACCCCAAAACAAAAAAAACAACAAAAAACACACAAAAAAAAAAAAAACCCCCCAAAACCCCCCCCCCAAAAAAAAACCCCCCCCCCCTTTTTTTTTCCCCAAATTCCGGTTTTTTTCCCCCCCGGAAATTTAACCCCCTTGGGTTGGGGGGGGGGAAAAAAAGGGAAAAGGGGGGGGGGAAAAAAATTTTTTTTGGGGGGGACCAAAAATTTCTTCCCCGGGGGGTTTTTTTCCCCCCCCCCCCCGGGGGGGGGGGGGGGGGGGGAAAAAAAAGGGGGGGGGGGGAATTTCCACCCCCTTTTTAAATTTAAAAAAAAAAAAACCCAAAAAAAAAAAAACCCCCAAAAAAAAGGGAACCCCTTTTTGGGAAAAAAGGGGGGAAAAAAGGTTAAATTTAACTGTTGTGGGTTTTTTGGGGTTTTTTTTTTTTGGGTTTGGGGTTTTTTGTTTTTACGCCCGGATTTTGTTTTTTGGCCCAAACCTTTTGTTTTTTTTCTGTGTGAGTCCCCTGTGCCATTTTGTTGGGGCCATCTGTTTGGGCTGGGCCCCGTCTGTTGTCTGTCTGGGCGCTCCCCTCTGTCTCTCTTTCCCTTTTTTTCTCTGTCCCCTCTTTCTTTTCTGTCTGTTTTTGTCTGTCCCGTCCCGTCTTCTTCCCCTTCCCCTTTTTCTCTTTCTTCCTCTCTCTCTCTTCTTTTCTCTCCCCTCCCCTTCTCTCTCTCTCCCCCTCTTTTCCCTTTTCTCTCTCTCTCTCTCTCTCTCTCCCTATCTATCTATCTATCCCTATCTGCCTCCTTTCCCCCTTCCTTGTCTTTTTTCTTTAAACTCTGTCTCTCTCTGTTTTTTTCTCTGTTTAAAAATCTAGCAAATTTTCTGTATAAAACCCTTTTAAGAGAATTTAAAGGGGTAGTAGCCCAAAAGGAAATTTTTTCAGTATATTTTTAACAAATTTTAATGTTTTAAAATTTAATGATTTATTTTTTAAAGAAAACTTTTACAGCAAAAAGTAAAAATTCCATAAATTATTAAATAATTATTTTATTGTTTTTTTTGCCAAAGCGCTTTTGGTTGTTTCCCGCTTTTCAAAGGGGCTTTGACCTGAATAAAATTTTCTGAAGGCTGA
Source organism: Rapana venosa (assembly GCA_028751875.1). NCBI lineage: Eukaryota > Metazoa > Mollusca > Gastropoda > Neogastropoda > Muricidae > Rapana > Rapana venosa. The sequence continues at coordinate 8,843 of JAQIHA010000572.1, read as the reverse complement.
AGTCCCTTTACCACCCATTTGTTTTCTGTTTCCCCAAATTTCCCCCGATTTTTTTTTTTTCCCCTCCCCCCCCCCCCCCCCCTCTCTCTCCCCCTCCCCTCCCCCCTCTCTGTCCTCTCCTTTTCCCAAAAAAAAAATTTTCCCCATTCAATTTCTCTTCTCTCTCTCTCTGGTAACATTTACAAGTGAAAATGTTCATAAGTTTGGGGTTTTTTTTGTTTTTTTTTTTTTTTTTTTTCTTTTTTTGGGGTTTTTTTGGGTTTTTTTTTTTTTTTTGTCCTTTTTTTTGTTTTTTTTGGTTTGGGGTTTTTTTTTTTTTGTTTTTTGGGGGGTTTTTGGGTTTTTTTTTTTTTGGGTTTTTGTTTTGGGTTTTTGTTGGGTTTGGGGGGGGGTTTTTGGGGGGGGGGGTTCTTTTTTTTTGTTTGGTGATTTTTTTGGGGTGGGGGGGGGGGTTTTCCCTTATTTGTTTTTGGTTTTTTTTTTTAAAATTTTTTCCCCCCTTTTTTCTACTTTGTGAAAATGAGGAAATTTCGTTTTTTTATTTTAAAAGTATACCCAGGGTGGGAACTTGTTTTAAAAAACACGTGAATGTTATTATTTTCCCCCGAAAAAAAAGAAATTTGGGCCCCCTTTTTCCCTTTTTTTATTTTTTTTCTTTTTTTAAAATTTTTTATTGTCCCTGGGCTAAGGTTTTTTAAACCTGTTTTTTTGCTTTATTCAAGGGTTTTAAAAATTTTAAATTTTTTTTACGTAAGTTGAGATTCATTTAGGGTTTTTTTTTTTTCCCAAAAATCTTGTTTTTTAAAGTATCAAAATTTTTTATAGCTTTAAATTTTAATGTGTAGTTTTCCTTTTTCTGTGACAAAATATGTTTTTCATAAAAAATTGGGCTTTGGGATTTGGTCCCAAAGGTGTGCGTGCGTGCGTGGTAGTGTGTGTGTACGTAGTGTTTGTGTACGTACGTGTTTCATGAGGGTTTTTGAATTTTTTTTTGCATAATCTCCCTAATTCTGTCCCTATAATAAGTTTATTTTTTTTTTTGTGGAGTTTAATATTGCTGTTTCTTTTCCCAAAAAAAAAAAAAATTTAACCTTTTGATGTTTTTTTTTCTGTTACCCCAAAAAATACTTTTACACATAGTTTTTTTTTTCCCCTTTTATTATGGGGGATTTTTTTTGTGTGGTTTTGTTTTTTTTGTTTTTTTTTTTGGGGGGGGGATTAAATTTGGTTTTCCCCCCCCCTTTCCCCCGTTGTTGTTGCTTTTTTATTTTGCCCCTTGGTTTTTGTTGCTTTTTTTTTTTTTTGGGTTTTTCTGTGTTTTTTGTTTTGCTCTGTTTTGCCCTTTATTTTTTTTTTATTTTGTTTTTCTCTCTCTATCTTTTTTCGGGGGATTTTGTTTTGGGGTTTAATTTTTTTTTGTGGTGGGGGTTTTGGTTTTTTTTTTTTCCTTTTTCTGTGTGCGTGTATTGGTATTGGCCTTATTTATTTTATTATCCCTATAATTTAAAATCCCCAAGGGCGGGGGCCCAATGTGTAAAAAAACCCCCACATCATGCTTTTTTTTATTACCCCAAAATAAAAAAAATTTTTTTCATTGTTGGGCATTGTCTCCCCTCTCCCCCCCTGTCTTTTCTTTTCTCCCCCTTTTTCTTCTCTCTCTCTCTCTCTCTCTCCTCTCCTCTTTTTTTCTCCCCCCCCCCTCTCTCTCTCCCCCTCTCTCCCTCTCCCTCCCTCTCCCTCTCTCTCCCCCTCTCCCCCCTCTCGCTCTCCTTTCCCTGCTTTTCTTTAAAAAAAAAATGTGTTACGCGTTTATGGATCTACCCCTGCAAAATTGAAAAACCCCGCGTGTAGCCCTGCTCAGACGTGTGTGGGGTGAGTGGTGTGTGTAAAGATAGTGAGTGAAATGAGTGAGTGTGGGTTAGTGTGGGATAAATGAGTGTGAGGGGGGTGGGTATGGTGAGTGGGGTTTTAAAGTGAGTGAGTGTAAGTAGTGAATTTTGAGTGTGAGGGGTGGTGTGAAAAGGGTGATGTGTGTGGTGTGGTTGTGGCCGCGGGGGTTTTGGGTGTGTGTGTGTTTTTGTGTGTGTGTGTGTGTGTTGTCTGGGCTGTCTTTGTCTGTCCCGTCTTTTTTCCCTGGGGGTTAATGAGGGGAGTGTCAAAAAGAAAAATAAAAACCCAAACCCCCAAAATTTTTCGTACAACAAGTTTTTTCTAAAAAGACACACACCCCAAAACACACACATTTTCACTTTATTTTTTTCAAACGGGGCGCCACAAAACACTTTGGGCACGCACACACCCCACTCCACACACAACAAAACAACACAGACACACAAAAGGGACAACACTTTTTAAAAAACAGCACACACAACAACCCCCAAAACACCAAACACAAAAACCCCCACAAAACACAAAAAAAAACACACACAAAACAACCACACACAACACACACCAAAACACACCCAACACACACAACACAACACAAACACACACACACACCCCCAACCACACACAAACACACACACAACACACACCACCAGCCAGACACAAAAAACACACACAAAAACACACACAACACACACCACACAAAACCCACACAAACACACACACCACAACACAGCACAGACAAAAAACACAAGCACAGACACACACACACCCCAACCCCAAACAACAACACACCCAAACACACACACACCCAAAAAAACAGCACAACAACACTTTTCTGGGGGTACTCAAAGAGTTACCTGGCAGTTCCCCCTTTAAGGGAGCCCCCGGGAACAGCAAACAGAGGGTAGAAAGCCTTCATCACTGTCATTTTATCATCAAACATCAATCATCATCACCCTTTATCATCCCTCATCATCATTTATTCCACCTTCCAACATCATCATCCATCAAATCATATCATCACTTGCCGTCTCTTTAACCCACCCCCCATACATCATCATTCTTTTCCCTCAAACCCTCCCCTTCCCTCATCATCATCATCATCATCAACATCATCTTCATCATCCCTCATCCCTCATCTAAACCTCACTTGTCCAACCCTCATCAATCACCCTCATATCACCCTTCATCATCAAAATCATCTCCCCCTCTCCGTCATCAACCCATCCCCTCACCCTCAAAATCCCCTCAACATCCTTCCAAACACATCTCATCACTGCCCAACCCCCATCATTCACCCTCCTCAATCTCGGGCGTTTCCCCCGTTTGGCGTGGTTTTCCTTTAACATCCCATCATCATCATCAATCATCCCTCAACATCTTTACAACCCCCATCATATGCATCCCATCATCATCTCTTTATCACAACTTTGTCATCTCATTCAAACTCATCTCAACCGTCGTCCCATTCCCCACCCTCATCACCATTTTCATCATTCATCAAACATCATCCTCATCATCTTTTTCTCCTTTTTCCCTTTTTCTTTTCCTCCCCCCCTCCCCCTTTTTCATCATTATCTTTTCATCATCATCATCATTTCCCCGTCGTCTCTCTCCCCTTTCCGGTCCCCTTTTTCCCCCCCTCCTCATTTATCATCTCATTTTACTGTCCCTTCCTCTCCTTTTTCTTTTTCTCTTTTTCTTTATTTAAAAAATTTTTCTTCATCAAAAAACATCTTCTTCCCTCCCTTTTTTTCACCCCTCTTTTACCCTCTTTATCATCATTTAATCCTTTATCATCATTTAAATCTTTATTTTCATATCATCAACCCCCTCACAAGTTTCAACCTTTACAACTTCTTTATCCACACACACACACAACACACACATACCCCCCACACACACCACACACACACAAACACACACACAACCAAAACCCCACCCCAAACACACCACCCCAAAAAATCACTTGCCCCCCATTTAACACCCTTTTCCCTTTTTGGAAATTAACCATTTAAACCCCAAAAACCAACCAAAAATTTACAAAACTCATATTTTACACTACTGGTGAAAAAAATATAAACTTTTCCTTTATTTTTCAAATAAAAGGAATTAAAATAACTTTTTAAAAAAGGGGCCCTCTTCCCACCCACACAACAATCACAAACACGCACCCACGCCCCACACCACCACACAACCCACCCACACACCCCACACACACACACATACATACAAAACCCACACCCCGTCCTTTGGAAAGACAATTAAAAAAGGCCCCTTTTCAAACCCTGCCGTCACTTAACCACGTTAAAAACCCTTTTTCCCTTTTTAAATACCATTTTCCCTCAACATACAAATTTTTCCCCTTCCCCCTAATAAAAAAAACTTATCTTTTCATTACCCTTAAAAAAAAATAAATAAAAAAAATTTAAATAAAATAACCCCCAAAACCCCCCAATCACACAAAAACCCCCAAACAATCCCCCCACACAACACCCCACCCCCAACCCAACACCACCCCAAAAAACAAAAAACACACACACCAAAACACACACACACACACACCCCACACACACAAAACACACACACAACCACACCACACACACACCCCAACCAAACACACTCAACCCCAAAAAAAAAGCCCCAACCCTTAAAACCCTCGGCCCTTTAAATTTCCCAAAAAATTTTTTGGGAAAGAGGGCCAAAATTTAACCCCCCCCGGGGAAAGGATTAAAAAACATATTAAGTTTTTTTCCTTTCCAAATGGTTTTAAAATTTTAAAACAAAATTTTCCCCCAAAAAAATTTTCCCCAGGGGCACGGGAAAAAAAAAACACACAAACCTCAACACCAACAAAAAAACACACCAACTAATCTATTCCCCCCCAAAGTTTGGGGAAAATTTTTTTTGGCCCCGGGGCGAACCACCCCAAAATCCGAAAACCCAAACTTTTCCCCTTTTTCAGGAGGCCGGTTCCTCAAAATCCCGTTCAAAAATTTAAAAGGGTTTGTTTGAATTTTATTTTTTTTTAATTCCCCTAAATTTAAAAAATAAAAAATTTCTAAGGGTTCCAAAAACCCCCCAAAAATGGGAACCAAACAAACAACCCCAACCCACCCACCTAACCCCAAATAAAAAAAAAGGAAACCCAAACAAACAAAAAGTAAACAAACAAATTTTCCAAAAATTTTAAAAAAAGGACATCCAAAGGCCCCCGAAATCGGAAATTTGAACTTTTTTTTTCCTTTAAAGGGATGTTTAAACAATTTTAACCCCTTCCAGGGGTTTTTTCCTGGCAAAAAATAATTTTGTTAAAACAACCGGTTTTTCGATTTTGAAAAAAAACTGCCCCAAATACCCGGAAAAAAAAATTTGGGAAAAATCAACCCCCCCCCCTGAAACCATTTTTTTCAAGGGCATTGAGGAAAATTTTTTTGGGGATTGGGTTTGGAATTTTTCGCCTTCCCCCAAAAAGTTTTTAACCCGGGAGGGTTCTGGAGTTCATTCCCAGTCCCTGAAACCCTTTTCTTCCCAAGTTTTACAAAAAAAAAAACTAAATTGCAAATCCTTTCGGGTTGAAAGGCCCCTTATTTAAAAGGGCCCTGGGGTTTCGGGGGGCATCAGAAATCGGAACCGTTAAAAAGTTTCCCCTTTTTTGGAAAAAGGCCTTTTTGCGTTGGGAAAATAAAATTTTTAAAAAAAGCCCAATTAAAAGGGGCAGGTGGTTTAAAACCTTAAAACAATGATTTTTTTATTCCTTTCCCCTTTTTATATTTTAAAAAAAAAAATTAAAAAAAAAATTTGGAAAAAGGGCTAAAAAAATTTTTCAAATAAAAAATTTTCCAAGCAAAACCTTTAGTTTTCGGGGAAGAAAGGGTTTTGGGTGTTTTAAACCCCGTTTTTAAAGCAAAAGGACACAAAATTATGCCTTCATAGTTCAGTACAAGATAGAAAAATGGCTTTAGTTCTATAATTGATCAAAATATCAAAATCGACAACCTGACCCCCACCTGCCTAAAATGGCTCCTAACGGAAAACTGGGTCAGGTGCAGTGTGATTCATTTCGTGGTGTGGCGTCACATTTTCTGAGAGGTACAAGCCCCTCAACATGTCTGAAGACTTGGAGTATGACACGTGTCGAAACACTTCTTTCTTCAGAACCTAACATGCAGGATGAATCTTGTGCACACATTAAAACCTGCTACGCTTTACGGAAGAGTAGGGCGTTGTGTGCTGGTGGGAACGGACGACAAAGGTGACCCAAAACAAACTACACACACACAGTATAAAAAGGTTAAGGTGTCCCATAACCTATAAGGTTGTAGGCGTCAGAGACCTCACTCACTTCTCTAGGGCGGAACCCATCTCCTCTCCCTAGCTGCTTTACCTTCCCTGACCCTAAAGAGGCAGGTACCCATTTACAGCTGGGTGAACTGGGGGAACTGTACTGAAGCCA
>JAQIHA010000571.1:5000-13782 GCA_028751875.1 Rapana venosa | reverse complement strand
GTCCTCTTTTTCATATATTAATGTACCCACATTTATGGTTTTTCATAGTATTTTTGTGTGACGGCATTCCACTAGTGAAGTTTTACGCCATATTAAAGAAACAAACGATAAAATCAGGACCGGGAAGACCAAGGGGAATAATTCAAACAAATCGCACAGGAGGAAAACTATGCCAGACCCAAAAAACCCCAGACTTTCTTATCTATTAAAAATATAACATTAAAAATATGTTTGGAACTAAAGGTGGGGTTAGAATAAACAGAAATTTAACTTTGATGATTTTAAAAAAAGAAAACTTCCGTATTTTTTTTCCAAATATTTGAAAGGAAAAACACACACAGATAGACAATTTAAGTTTCAAAAAGAACAATCAACCAAAAACACAGACATTTCTAAAACTTTAATTAAAACACTGATTGCCTTTAAAAACACTAATACTGTATATATATATATATATTATTGGGGAAAAAAAATAAATGCTTCCTGACCCAATAAACTTGGTTTTCAGCTCAAAGCAGCATAAATATGGGAAGGGGGATAGAGGGAAGGGCGAGGGACGGGGATAAAGGCGAGTGGGGGGACGGGGAGGGGGGGGGAAAAACAAAGTTAAGCGGCAGTGCTGAAGTCTAGAGCTGTGTGGGTGTGTGTGTGTGTGTGTGTGTGTTGGGTTGTGTGTGGGGTTGTGTGGGGTTGTGTGTGTTGTGAACACGTCAAGAGGTTCAAAGTATCCTTGTCTTTTTGCTAATGTCACTAGGACATGCATGACAATTATGTTGAGTAAACACAAGTGAAAATCTTTTTTTCCTGTGTGGTGTGGTGTGTTGGGTGTGTGTGTGTGTTGTGTGTGTGTGTGTGTTTGTGTGTTGTGTGTGTGTAAGTGTGTGTGTGTGTGTTTTGTGTGTTGTGGTGTGTGTGTGTGTGTGTGTGTGTGTGTGTGTTGTGTGTGTGTGTAAGTGTGTGGCGTGTATCGGGAGAGAGAGAGTTCGGGTTTTTTCCCCTAATTCTTCTTTTTTTTTTTCTTTGCAGAGTTTCGCAATTCTTTGCAAATTCTCTTCTTCGAAATATTCTTCTTCTTTGCAATTCTTTTTCTTTGCTGTTCTTCTTCTTTGAAATTTTCTTCTTCTTCGAAATTTTTCTTCTTCTTCTTCTTCTTCTTTTCTTCTCTTTCCTCCCCTTCTCCTCTACCCTATCGCCCTCCTCCTTGTTCTTCTCTTCATTAGAACAATAACTCAAAATCATCATTGTAGGCCCCATACCACCATCATCATCATCATCGTCATCATCATCATCGTCGCCGTCATCATCTTCACCATCATCATCGTCATCGTCGTCGTCGTCGACATCGTTCGCCATCATAATCATCATCACCGTCATCATCATCTTCACCATCATCTTCACCATCGTCATCATTTTCATCACCCTTTCATCATCACATTCATGTCATCGTCATCGTCATCATCACAACCACCACCACCAACCACCAAAAAAACACAAACATGTTTAAACAAAAAAACAACTAGGCTCGCACACATAGCAGGAGCATCTGCTGTCCTCTCTGTTACAGACTACAAATCTATGACACGGCCAACAAAGGCTCCCTTACGAGGTGCACAAAGAGAGTGATCATTTCGCGTCCATCTGTCCCTCTCCTCCTCCCCCCCCCCCCCCCACCCACACCAACTCACCTTTCCCCCCTCCCTTCTCTTTTCTTATGCTAGGGAGAACTCAATCTACAGTCAAACGAGGCTCTTCATTCACGACACAGCAATCCCCAAGACCACAGGCTTGGGTGTTAGTTTCCATTATGTACGTCCTCGGAAGAGAGATAAAAAAGAAAAAGCGGGGGGAGGGGAGGGAGAATGAGAATGAATGAATGAATAGATGAATGAATGAATCTTTATTTTCAAGGTAACTGAATAAGATAGGCATTTCATTTTTTTTCATGGGGCCTTGCCCTGATTACGGGGCTATCAACAAAAACCCAAGGGAAAATCCGAGAGAGAGAGAGAGAAGAGAGAGAGAGAGAGAGAGAGGGAGAGAGAGATGAGAGAGAGAGAGAGAGAGGAGAGAAAGCAGCAGTCGGTGTGGGAGTAGGCGATGTCTTTTTATCCTCTTCAGGTTTGGGGCTGGTTTGGGTTCTCAAAGTTAGTGTGTCACGCGGTAATGCATCTGTGATTGATGAGGTGCTGAAACAAGGATTTGATTTAAATTAGTATGTTTATTGTCATAGCTGTTAATAACAGGTAATGTATTTCTTGTATTTGGATGTTTAAAAGTCAGTTGTCGTCTTCTTTATCAAACGCTCAGACACCTTTTTATTGCATGGTATACGAGCAAAAATGCTGCCGTTAGGCGCCTGGCAGGTCAAGCCCGGCACATCCGACTTCAGCTTGGGAGAGAATTTTTGTCTTGTAAGTCTTTCTGGAAAAAGACCAAGAAGGCAGAAAATAGACAAGGAAGAACAGGAACAAAGAGAAACAAAAAGATGGATAGAATAGAGGGACATTCTAGCACAGAATTTCCAGAAAGTGGGATATTGTTTTATGACAAGTCCCGGATTCCCACGGGAAAAATTCTTGTTTAAAAGTGAGTTTTAAAAGATCGATCCCTGTTGCAAAAAGATTTTATTTTTCGTGTTATAGTTTAACATTGAATGATAGATAATGTATTTTGGGTTTGGACTTTTTCTAAAAGTTAGTCTTGAAAGAAAAGTATCTGTTGCAAAAAGGGTTTCATCGTTTGTGATACGCTTTAACATTGTGTTTTTTGTTTAAACTTGTCGGTCAGAAATTTCTTTTTAGATGATACATAAGTCTTGGTTTCAAGTTTAAAATTTACGGGTTTAAATTGGCCGGTTTTTTTAAAGTACATATCATATAACAAATACCGTGAATACAAACATTTTGTTATTTCAAAATGTCAAGAAATTCATTGTAGAATACCCTGGCTGCATCAGAAGTTCCGTTAGAAGATGCACTCCATTACTGTTCAGAGTATTGTTCCATACTAATGGGGACGGGTTAGTCAGTGGTGAGTGCTTCCCAGCAGTTAAGCACGTCGAGGTTTGTTACATTGGGGTACTGTGCGCCTTGTCGTACAGTTCCCTTTCCCTGTAATGGTACTCCCTTTTAGGATCAGGAAGGTAAAGAGCGAGGAGAGGATGGGCGCCCTCAAATCTGCCGAGAAGTGGGTCTTGATCCTCGTTCCCTATGACTATGGTAGGGACCTTTACTTTACCTAATGATTTTCCAACGCACAGGTTTTTTATAATCTTTAGACTTTTGTATTTTTTGTCTTACGTTGGTTGGGGGGGGTTGTCTTTTTCTCTGTCTCCTGTCTCTCTGATCTCCTTTCTCTGTCCTTCTTTCCTGTCGTCTCTGTGTCTGTCTCTCTTCTCTCTTTTCTCTCTCTTCTCTCTCTCCTCTCTCTTTCTCCTCTCTTTCTCTCTTCATTCTTTTCCCTCTTCCTTTTTTCCCCCCTTTTCTTTCTGGTCTGTTGTCTGTCTGTCTCTTCTCTCTCTTTTCTCTCTCACCCCCTTTTTTTTTTCCCTCTCCCCTTTTCTCTCTCTTCTCCTCTCTCCTCTCTCTTTTTTTTCCTGTGTAGGTGTTGTCTTGTGGTGTTGTGTGTGTGTCTGTGTGTTCTGTTTGTTGATGGGCGTGTGTGTCTGTGTGTGTTTGGTGGCGGTATGTAATAGTCATACTTGGAAGTCGGACTTCCTATCCTTCTATCTATGCTGTGCGCCGGGGGCCCTAAAGACTCAGAACAGCCTCCATTCCTCTCCGCTTCCGGTTTGTGGCTGGCGCCTTCTGTACTAACTTTTTGGTGTTCTTTTCCCCTTCATCCTCAAACTGTTTTGATTCGGGTTGGCAGCCATCATTATTCGCTTTTTCACGATCTTGAAGGGTTCTTAGGGCAAGTTCGGACGTATGACGTTGTTTTTGGTCTTTTAAATGCCAATTGAATTAATTCCCCTGTATTTTCCCAAATTCTTTTGGGTTATTACAGATGAAATGGATATGAAAGGAAGCCTTTAAAGGAGGAGAAGTGAAATTCTTGCTTTGGTGTTTTTTTGACAAGTGTTTTGTTGGCAGTCTCCAAAATACTTCTGTTTGGGACTGGAAACAACGGTTAATTTTGAATTTTGAACTGTTCAGTTTTTGGGTCCCATAATAAAATGTGTAAGGGTTTGGGGGATTTTAAGTTGGTTTTGAATGATTTATGTGTGGTTTGGGGCGTACCCAAAGGGTTCTGTTAGGTGGAAAGTTTTTCTGATTGAAATTCCATCATTATTGCGAACGGAGGTTTGTTGATGTTTGCCACCAATGCTGACTGATTTTCATGATGTCAAAAAAAAAAAAAAAAAAAAAAAAAAAAAAAAAAAAAAAAAAAAAAAAAAAAAAAAAAAAAAAAAAAAAAAAAAAAAAAAAAAAAAAAAAAGGGGGGGGGGGGGGGGGGGGGGGGGGGGGGGGGGGGGGGGGGGGGGGGGGGGGGGGGGGGGGGGGGGGGGGGGGGGGGGGGGGGGGGGGGGGGGGGGGGGGGGTTTTTTGGGGGGGTTTTAAAATCCCCCCTTTGGGTTTAATAACCCTTTTTTCCCCCCATTTTTTTGGGTTTTTGGGTTTTTTTTCCCCCTTTTTTTTTTTTTCCCCTCTAGGCGCTTTGCTTTTGTAAAAATTTTGGGGGAATTTTTTGGTTTTTTTTTTTTTTTGGGGGGGGGGGGGGGGGGGGGGGGGGGGGGGGGGGGGGTTAAATGGGGGGGGGGGTAAATTACCCCTTTGCTGGGGTTTTTTTTTTTTTTTTGGGGGGGGGGGGGGGGGGGGGGTTTTTTTTTTTTAAAAAAGGGGCCTTTTTTTTTTCTTTTTTGGGGGGAAAAATTTTTAAAAAGGGGGAAAAAAAAAAAGCCAAAAAATTTTTTTTTTTTTTTGTTATTTTTTTTTAAAAAATTTTTTTTTTTTTGGGGGGGGTTTTTTTTTTGGGGGGGGAAAATTTGTTTTTTCGTTTTTGGGGGGGGGGGGGGGGTTTTTTTTGGGGGGGGGGGGTGGGGGGGGGTTTTTTTCCCCTTTTTTTTTTTTGTTTTTTTTTTTTTTTTTTTTTTTTGGGGTTTTGGGGTTGTTGTTGTTTTTTTTTTTTTTTTTTCCCTTTTTTTTTTTTTTTCCCCCCTTTTTTTTTTTTCTTTCCTGTTGTGGGTTTTTGGGTGTGTTTTTGGTGTTGTGTGTGTGTCTGTTGTGTGTTGTTTTGTTGATGTGGTGTTCGTGTCTGTGTGTGTTTCTGGTGTGCGTAGAGTGTAAATAGTCATATTGGAAGTTCTGGACTTCCTATCCTCTCTATCTTGCCGTAGCTGCGCCGTGGGGGCCCTAAAGACTCAGAACAGTCCTCCATTCCTCTTGTTCTCCCCCCCCCCCCCCCCCCCCCCCCCCCCCCCCCCCCCCCCCCCCCCCCCCCCCCCCCCCCCCCCCCCCCCCCCCCCCCCCCCCCCCCCCCCCCCCCCCCCCCCCCCCCCCCCCCCCCGGGGGGGGGGGGGGGGGGGGGGGGGGGGGGGGGGGGGGGGGGGGGGGGGGGGGGGGGGGGGGGGGGGGGGGGGGGGGGGGGGGGGGGGGGGGGGGGGGGGGGGGGGGGGGGGGGGGGGGGGGGGGGGGGGGGGGGGGGGGGGGGGGGGGGGGGGGGGGGGGGGGGGGGGGGGGGGGAAGGGGTTTGTTTCCTTATTCTTTTTTTCCCCTTGCGGTTTAAATATATATTTCGGAATTTTTCATTTTGATTCTTTTTTGGGGGGGTGTTGGGGTCTCCCCCGGGGGTTTTTTTTTCTCCTCTTTTCTTTTTTCGTTTAATGGCTTTCCCCTTTTCCCCCCAAATTTTCATGTGCCCCCCCAGGATCTTTCTTTTTCCACTTCTTTCGGGGATATACCCTTGGTCTTTGTTTTTCGGGTACTTTGTCCCTTTTTTTTTTAAAAATTTTCCATTTTCAATTTTTAAAATAAACCCCCATTTTTTTTTTTTTAAACCCCCCCCCCGTGGGCCACGGGTGAATTTTTCGTATTTTTTTTTATTTTCTTAATTTTCATGACCGCCCAATTTTTTTTTGGGGTCAGGACCTGTTTTTTTTGTTGCCTTATTTTTCCTTTTTTTTTTTTTCATTTTTTTTTTTTTTTTAAAAGGTTAAAAAAGGGGGGGGTAAACACCGCCTTACCCAAACTGTTGTTCGGAAAACCATTCTCCATGTTGTTGTTGTAGTACACTGCCTGGGCCTCGCTTACGCTTTTTGAGACTTAAATCAGGTTTGCTTGATGCTGTACAAATTATGGTGCACAAAAGCGCATGCCAAAACCTGTCAAATGCTTTAAATCGATAAATACGTGGTAAAGGTTGGGTTGATGTTGGGGGGTCCCGTCACATAGATTTGAGGTTGAATATCTGTTTGTGTGCTGCCCCCTTGTCTGAAAACTGCTTGTTCCTCAGCAATGTTGGTCTTGCTTGTGCTCAGTTATTAAATATTATCTTGCAAGCTTAAACCTTGCTTGGTTGAATATGAGGTGGATTGTGCGGTAAATTATGGCATTGTGTAGATTCTTTCTTGGGGAGGGTGATGATGGTGACTGCGTCATGTGTTGGCATTTTCTGTCTGCAGATCTTGTTGCAGTTTTTAGTAGGGCGCTGATCATGGCTTCCCCCCAGCTTGGACAACTCAGCGGGAATGTTGTCAGCCTGTGACTTCCCTTTTTCAGCGATCTGAAATTGCTGTTTCCACTTCTTTCGGAGGATAGGGTGACTGTCTGTGTCTTTGCTTTCGGGTACATTAAGAGGGAATCCCCTGCGGTTTATAGGTTATAAGTGGAGCAGTATTCTGTCCATCTTTTCAGAATTTGAGTCGTTCAGTGAGACACTTCCCATTTTTGTCTTGGATTGTTAACCTTTCTCTGTTTGTGCTGTCAGGTCTTTCCCAGTGTAGCTTTCTTGTATTGTTTTTTGATTTTTCTCAAGGTTTGGCACTGTTCACCGATCCAATTTCTTTTGCCTCCGTCATGGACTTCTGATTCTTTTGTTGATGCCCTTATTGTTCGCTCTTTCTTTTGTTTCATTTTTCTTTTTCTTCAGCTTTTCGCTTGTGCATAGTTGTAGGATGTTAGGTGTGCCATGGTTTTTTGACTGGTCGGCGTTTGCCAGAAGCTCGTTTGCTGTTTCAGTCACCGCTGATTGTACTATTCGTCTGTGTATTATGTCTGGTCTTCACAGTGGTGTTTGAAAATTTCCCCCTTTTCTTCTTGAAAAATTTCTAATCCTTTTGGGTCTTCAGCTTCTCGAGGTCAAATTTGACCCTGATGTTGTTCCTTGTGGATTTTCTTTAGACGTATTCGAAAGTCATCTTCCACAAGTCATGATCATTTCCCTTTATGTCTGTCTTGGAAATTGTGTCTGTGCGATGTTAACGCTAGACTGAAACCGTCTTTTCCCATGTGTAATTCTATCTTGGTTGTGGTGTTCTCATTTGGGCTATTCCCAATGTCCATTTTCTGGATTTCTATTGCCTTGCAAATAAAATATGAAGTGGACTCGTGCAGATCAGAGAAAGAGGAGCGGCCCAGAATAAATAAGCGCATACAGGGAAACAGACACGACAAACTGCATTACGCTGTGTACGATACAACGCCTTACCCCCTCATGCGTGCTGCGCCGCAAAACAACAAAATCTAGATCCCTAAATACCTTTTAATCGAAATGATTAGATTGTTAAAAGGCCACCATTAACATTCCTAACAATAGCTTGCTTCTTCGATTCGCCAGAAAGAATGGGAAAGAAATTTCAGATTATTCAACGTTAACTTTATTTAACGAGAATTCAACTGCTTGGCGAAGGCAGTTCTAGTTGTATGGAACAAAAACAGTGATAAACAGAGACCGAAGAAAGGTATGAACTGTATATTAGGGAATATAATCCATCGTATATTATCGATATCAAGTAACTGTTTTTTCATTTTTTTTAAATCAAATACACATCACTGATATTATTTAAAAGTATGTTACTTTTTTATGATTTATTCCTACAGCATGGAAAATGAGACATGATGAGAATAAATCTTGACAGTCTATTAAAGCGGAACAGACGGAAAAGATGAAGCATTTATAGCAAATGTTTTGGGTTGTGTTCTTTTGCACAACAGACATTTCCGTTTGTTGCTAACTGAAGCCAGCCGACCACAAAAGCCTTGCCTCACTGAGCTAGAAGAAAGAAAATGATGACGTTGACGATGACGATGATGATGATGATGACGATGTGTGATGATGAAAGATGATGATGATGATTTATGATGATGATGAGATGATGGGGGAGGAGGAGGAGGAGAAGAAGGCGAAGGAGGAGGGGTGGTGGTGGTGGTGGTGGGGGTGGTGGTGGTGAGTGTGGTGGTGGTGGTGGTGGTGATGGTTGAGGGGTGATGATGAGGAGGAAGGAGGAGGGGGGGGGGAAGACAATGACGATGAAGGTATGGCGAATGACGACGCCCCACGATGATGATGACAACGAAGACATGATGTGAGATGACGATGGATGATGATGACAATGGTCGAGTGATGTGATGGGTAATATTACCCAAAACGACGTGTGATGATATCGTGCACCAGTCTTTCTTTGAGAGCTGCAATGTGTTTGGGCCATCACTTCGTTCATTGCATGCTGGCTTCATCACTACCCACAGACATTAGGCAAATGTCTCCCTTCCCTTTATGTTGTGCGTGTGTGGTGTGCGTGTGCGTGCGTTTTTTGTGTGTGTGCGTGTGGGTTGGGGGTGTGTGT
>JAQIHA010000570.1:0-12500 GCA_028751875.1 Rapana venosa | reverse complement strand
AGTGTAGGAGTGATTTGTGTGTGGCCGAAAAAAGAAGCGCCTGGTGGTTATTTCTGTACTAAGACGTCAATGGAGTTTTCTTTTTTTCTTGTATTGTTTAAGAGGCCAACGTTTCTGGTTTGACCATCCCCCCCTCTGGTACAGCTAGGAAGTTGATATAAGCAAAAAAAAAAATCGACCCAGAAGAGTTGACTTTTAATCTTGTTTGATTGTGCATACACTTTTGCACAGATTTAATCTGAGATTGAAGCTGTGGATGAAGTAACAGCCCTGGTATGGCCTCTATGGTCGGTGGGGGGCAGGGGTGTGATACAAAAATACTTGATTGGATTGGATTGGATTGGATTGGGTTGGGTTAGAAGAACGGTTCTGTCATTCGAATCAAATTAGTAGCTGACATTTTTCCCCTCCGGAATACTTTTACACAAGCAGTTGTGTGTGTGTGTGTGGGGGGGGGGGGGGGGGGGGGGTATAGTCTTGGTGCAAATCTGACAAGCTTGGGAGCTAAGGTGATGTTTCTAGCACTGCACTTTGTTGCATTATTGCCTTAGAGTCCTCAAATGTTGTGATCTCTAGGTGTTCGAGAAGCACCATGTCTTAACAAAAGTAATTGGATAAAAAAAGTCGATTTGTATTACAAAGCAAGTCAAGTACTGTGGAGGCTTCTATAGAGTGCTCAACTAGTACACACGCCTGTCGAAGATGCTGAAAGTGTACAATGTAATGCTTCTCCCATCCTTTCCCTACAGATTCTTCTTCTTTGAACTCTAAGACAGCAGCTTTTGTTGTCTGTCACCTGAGCTTAAGTGCATCGCACTGCCGTGAAGTGCCTAACAAGTGCCCAGTGAATCCGTCTTCAGCATGGTGAATCGTTATATCTGACATCTTTATAAATTATACACGAAGAAAGTGAAGGAACAAGGATAGAAAATGAAAAAACATTTCATGCACAAAATTTGCAGCTGTAGTTGCTATTTAAAAAAAAATCTTTTATATCGAGGATAATGGAATAAGCACTTCTGTGCTCTTTTTTTACATCCAGTCCCCGTGTGAATTTCTACCGACAGGCCTCCGGCATCCCCAAGGGGTACTCTACAGATGCAAGTTTTCAGACACTGTGCCTAGTGGCTTGAATCTTCCACACACAAACCGTTCGATTCCTTTCTAGCAATCCGGTGCCGGGATTGCACTATCTACCAAGCATCGAACACAGAAACAATCTAGTTACAATAGCTAGAGCGTACCATCAATGTGGAAAAACCCTGCGTGCATTTGGATATCTTGCGTAAGCCAAAAAGCTTGAGAGCGACTGAAAACAAGGTACAAAGTGTTTGGATAAGCTAACTTCCCTTATGGCAATATTAAATCGATGGGCCTGGATGAAAACGATGTAAACTCGATCGATCATGTTGGCAAACCATTGATCTAAACTGGATCATGCTGGCAAACCATTGCCCAACAGACAACTGCAAATTTTGAAGACATCCAGCGTTAAAGTTTCATTACCACTGGAGAACAAGGTTATAAACCAATACTGGCATTGGTTTTAAATGACTTCCAGTACCCTAGTTTTCACACTCCGTACCTTCAGATTGGGTTTGCAGAGGCAGTGATGACTTTGAGATCAATGATGTCCTCAAGTGTTTGGGCAGAAAGTTTCGGTTAATTTAAAACCTTCAGACGACTGGCCAACCGTCCGACTGTATGAATCATGCATGTGTGTAATCAACAGAGTGGACATGTTTGATGTCCCATCGCTGCACCAATCCCGGGTACAAGGTAGAGTCAAACAACCGGGATGTGGACTCTTACATTTCACCTTGCAGGCGAAGTGCATCCAACGGACGGCGTTCAAATACCACCCAAAAAACCAGAGCGCTGCACAGTTTGCAGGTGTGTTCCCAAAATAGAAACACGCCGCTCTGATCACATGGGAGGTAATCTAATTACCGCACTTTCACGATATTGAACAGTATGAGCTACTCTGCATCACGAAGCACTAGCACGACTGTGTTCTATTGAAATCTAAGCTTCACTGCTCTTTTCTGTCTCCCAGACAGCAGACACCTTTAGTCACATCCGAGCCAGACAGCCATTCATGGAAACTATTCATAGTGAAAAAGTAATCTTTGAAGGAAATCCATATTCCAGGGGATTTTTTTTTTTTTGGGGGGGGGGGGTCCCTAACGACATCAACTTATCTGAAACCTGAAACAGTCTGAGTCAGATGCAGCCGAATATATGAGATACAATCTATAATATGTGTTTGAGACTATGTAGTACTTTGTGCAATCCATTTGGTTTGGTTTTCTACTGTGTTCGAAAAATGTGTAAAGCCCCGGTATAGTGTTGTTAATGCTAGCAAAAACATCTTCGTGCGTGTGTATGTCTGTGTGCGTGTTTGTGTGTGTATGTGTGTGTGTTTGTGTGTGTGTGTGTGTGTGTGTGTGTGTGTGTGTGTGGAGAGAGAGAGAGAGAGAGAGAGAGAGAGAGAGAGAGAGAGAGAGAGAGAGAGAGAGAGAGAGAGAGAGAGAGAGAGAGAGGAGAGAGAGAGAGAGAGAGAGTCTGTACCTCTGTGTCTGCGTCTGTGTCTGTGTGTTCGTACTCCGAGTCATTTGCCATCCGTCACTCTTTTCTCCAAAATGAAGAAAGTAGCACAGGGTTTTATTTTTTTCTATTGAAATTCAAGCTCCGCTGCCCCCTGCCCCCCCCCCCCCCTCCAACCCTTTTCTTTGCCACAGACACAGTAACCTCAGTCACATCCGAACTAGACAGTCATTAATGGGGTCTGTTCATTGTCGAAGCGTGGTCTTTGCAGGAAATCCATATTTCTACCTTTCGCACGCTGTCTCACGACCAAATGAACGTCTCTGAAACCTCAAGCTGCCCAAGTCAGAGGCATCCAGATAGATGAGATAGAGCGGTGTTGTGAAATTATATATGTATATACGGGACGGGATAGCTCAGTGGTCGGAGCACTCGCTTTCCCCCAGCCAAGGTTAAGCAGCGTCGAGCGTGGTTACCAGTTGGATTGGTGACCCGTTTGCGTGCCTTGGCTTCAGTACAGTTCCTCCAGTTCACCCAGCTGTAAATGGGTGCCTGCCTTCTTTAGGGTCAGGGAAGGTAAAGCAGCGAGGGAGAGAGGAGATGGGCGCCGCCCTCAATTTGCTGGCCCCTAGAGAAGTGAGGTCTCTGACGCTTCGTGCCCCCACGACCTTATAGGTTATGGGACTCCTTTTTATATATGTATATTTAGCTTTGCACTCAATTTTAGTCTGTATCTGCTACATGTTTTTTCTTTTGTCGAACGCTATGACAGCAACAATGATCTGAGGGAAAAATGAGTTGTGCTGCTGTTAAGCGCCTGACAAGTCAGGCCTAGCACATTCGACTTCGGCTCGGGAGAAAATTGTTATTTTTGAAGTCTTTCGGGACAAAAATGTACAAGAATGTACAAAGAAAGCAAAACATGGACAAGGAGGAGGTGACAGGAAGAAACGGAACAAGGCAGAAACAAAGAAAAGGATAGAAAAGAGGGAGTTTTTAATACATAATTACGAAATTATAATTTACGAAAGGCGGGGATGCTATTTATACTGTCAGACCCCTAGCATCTACACAGGGAAGCCTGCTACACATGTTTGCTTATTTATTTAATTACTTATCTATATATTTATTTAATTCTATTCTTTTATTTCGAGGATAATGGAATAAGCACTCGTGTGCTTTTTTCAACCAGTTTCCGTGTGTATGCAGTTTTGTACATTTTGTTATCCGTTCCAACCGGCACACACTGGCCTACTCTTCCGAAAAGCGGAACGGGTTTTAAAATGTGTGCATGATGTTTTGCGTACGTTCTCACACGGGACCTCGGCACTGATGTTAACTCCAGAGGAAAAATCCTCTTGAACGAGATTCGAACCCGGGTCAGCATATCACAAATACATCACTCTAATCACCAGGCTATGCCGTTCCCATAAAAGATGTAATCTTCTCTGTAGGCGTGTTCATTCTGGGAGCATATGTTACTTTTTTTCCTGCATCGCTGTGATTGAAGGCAATGACATTGAACCATGTAGAGTAGTAATATACCAGAAAGCTATGATCAGTTGGTTAGGATTTTGGTGAAATCACACACACACACACACACACAAACACACACATACACCAACACATACATACATACACACCCACACAGACCAATGCACACATACACATACACACACACCACGCACGCACGCACGCACACATGTGCACGCACACACATAAACATGCGCGCGCATGCACGTACGCGCTCGCGTATGTATATTTTATACGAGTTTAAAATAACATTCTAATAACAAAACAATGTACAAATGTATACTCTACTCCACAAGGAAAATCACTTCTAGCACACAAATAACTGAGCCACAAACTAGAACCTCATGATTGTCATTTATTGACCATCACATAAATACAAAGTTGTACTGAAATGAATCTATTAAAACATATTATTGACATTATTATATACATAAATACCTCTTAAGCAAGAAGCAAACTTCTTTCAGTGAACAACATTCAAACCAAAGTGTTGATGGTGTGGTATGAAGTAAAGATGTTGTAGTGTATTGATGGTGTGGTATGAAGTAAAGATGTAGAAGTGTATTGATGGTGTGGTATGAAGTAAAGATCACGTGTATTGATGGTGTGGTTTGAAGTAAAGATGTAGAAGTGTATTGATGGTGTGGTATGAAGTAAAGATGTAGAAGTGTATTGATGGTGTGGTATGAAGTAAATATGTTGTAGTGTATTGATGGTGTGGTATGAAGTAAATATGTTGTAGTGTATTGATGGTGTGGTATGAAGTAAAGATGTAGAAGTATATTGACGGCGTGGTATGAAGGAAAGATGCACAAGTGTATTTACAGTGTGGTATGAAGTAAAGATGTAAACATGTATTGACAGTGAAGTATGAAGTACAGATATATAGAAGTGTAAAAAGAAAACAAAACAAAACAGAAGAAAAGCAAATGATGTTTCATAAATAACCCATACGCTTAATCAAATCTTCCCCCCACCCCCAGATTTAACGCCAAGCATTCAGACACATTTTAGCCTTTAGTGAAACCGAGACATCCTTTAATTTGCAGTGGTATCCATTCGTTGGAAAGAACCGTACATGCGTTGTGCAAGTGTACGACAATTCTAGACAAGATTCCTTCCTTCCTTCCTTCATTCAGTCATACATTCATGCTGAAGCACACTTTCCCAGAGTATGGTTCAGTTTGCAGAGCTGATGTCATTCTCTAGGGGACTAAGAAGTCTGGAAAAAAGAGAACAAATTAGTCTACGGTAGATTTTTTTTTCTTTTTATAAAGCAGATTAGTTGGTGTTTTTTTTTTCTTTCTTTCCTGTAGCGTCCAGTCTAATCAGATATGAACAGTAATATATTTTTGTTCTTACACCTGCTGCTGTCAATGATGATGTTAGTGTTGTTGTTTTTTGCTGCTGTTGTTTTTGTCGCTAGGGTTTTGTTGTTGTTGCTGTTGTTGTTAATGGTGCTGTTGGTTTTTATTTGTTGTTGTTGTTCATGAAGTTGTTTGCTTTTTCTTGTTGCTTTCTTTCTCCAGTTCACTCTCCACGCACATGGACACACACACACACGCACGCACGCACACACACACACACAAACACCTCATTCCCCCCCCTCTCCCTCCTCGGAGTGTGATGCACACACTAACACGCACGCACAATACTTGGGTCAGGAATTCTTCTGATAGCGAGGCACAGTTTCAAGTAAAAACCTGATATTCACCTTTGACAAGCCACACACACACACACACACACACACGCGCGCGCGCGCGCGCGCGCGCACACACACACACACGCACACACACACACATATATATATATATATACATTATATATATATATATATATATATATATATACACATATATGAAATGTCACATCTTTACACATCAAAAGAAATATTGTTCTACAATACTGTACTCTACTTTCTTTTCTTTTTTGGAAAAATAACACCCAACCCACACAGCTACTTCTGGCTAATGCTCTCTGGATCTCATTCGCACATAGCATCCAGTGTGATCACATTTTCTGACGCTTCCACACATTTCGTTTCTCAAGATTAATGTTTGCTCATGCACGCTTCCGAATGTCTGGCTCTGTTTGAACAAAGTCTGTTTTGCGCTGATGGTAAGGGAGAATTAATTCCATAGCAGCTGAAGAGGAGTGTGACCAGATGTGTTATAACACACTATGAAGGTGGGTTTTTTTGGCTTTTAGAATCGAAGTTGAGTCGTTTGATTAGGATCTTTAGCTGTATTTTGCAAGATTAATCCTTAGCATTCATCAGCTGTGGTTTGTGCAGTTGGCTGGTTTTATCGGGTAAGGTAGAAAGCCAACGTCATTTGTACCAATACCAATACTTTATCATTGTAATAAGCAGAGAGTTTCATGTTGTGTACAAGCCATGTGTGAACAACATGAACATAACAGACCTTTCGCCACATATTAAAGTAATACAAAGTTCAATCTTAAAGATCCTAAGAACTCCTAGAAAGTCCACACATGATATGCTATACATATAATACTATGTATGTAATATATTACATTGCATTTCTCATCTTTGTGTGAAAGTGACACAGTTTTATATGGTGTTGCATCGTATAACATGCTTCGCTAGATGCGCTGTGGGTTTTTTGTTCATGTTATGAATTCTGTTATTTTGTGTTGCATTGTATTGCATTGTATCATATTATATTGAATTTTATTATGTTGCATGACATTGCATGGAAATGCGTTGCAATGTACCGCATCACCCTTTATGTATATTTTGCATCATGCGATTTAGTATCGTATCAGTTTGTGTCATGTTATATTAAATCCCTTCAAAGAGCATTGCATAGTATAGTTTTGAATGTAGTGGAGTATTTTTGTTTATGAGCATGCACTGTTCATTTCTCCAAACCAAAAAATGGAGCGCAGACACACAATGCCTGTCCATCAGAATTCAAACTCCACTCTGCCTTCCATTCTCTCACAGACAATGGTCATCTGAATCACATTGGAACCAGACGGCCATTAATGGAAACCGATTACAGTGACAGAGTCCCGCCTTTAGAGGAAAATCCATTATCGCATCGCTGTCTACGGTATCACCAAATGAACGTCCCTGAAATCTAAAACAACTTCAGTCACACCAACACACACACACACACACACACACACACACACACACACACACACACACACACACACACACACACACACACACACAACACACACACACAACACACAACACACACACACACACACACACACACACACACACATCCGGGAGATACAATCTGCCTGTGCAGTTAGGTCTCCTTTTAGAGGTTTTTGTTTTGTCTTGTGACTTTACCTTTTATTTTTTGGTTATTATGACTTATGTAAATGCAGTTATGATAAACGTTAAACCGTGTATCTGTGTGTCAGTGTATGTATTTGTGCAGAGGTGAACATGGTCACATGACATTTCATCATATCTAATCTGTGGACAAAAGTTTTTCATGAGAGTTCCAATTCACATGGACCCATTTTTCACAGCTTTGTATGCCCAGGGTCTCCTCCTAAAGATCAGAAAACACGTATACTAATATGTATGATAGATTTTTTTAATTCATAAAGTATGCACATAACAAATCTTCATACCCATATGGGTTATCGCGGAATAACTTTCATATTGGCATGTGATACCCACTTCTACAAAAACTAAAAACGGAGGCAAGACACAATGACTTTCCATCAGAATTTAGAATCCACTTTTCCTTCCATTCTCACAAACACGGGTCACCTTATTCACATTTTAACCAGACGGTCATTAATGGAAACCGATACCACTGAATCAGTCTGTTTTTCTTTTTTTTTTTTTAGGAAATCCATTATCGCATTGATTTCTGAGGTACCACCAAATGAAATAACAGAAACTTGAAGCTGCTTCTCTCAGACTTAGCCATATAAAGTGAGATACAATCTGTCTGTGAGGTTAGCTATAATCTTGTGTGGTACTTTGTTTCATCTTGTGGATTTTGTAATCGTTACTTTTTAATTTTTGCGTCATAATGGCTGACATAAAATTAATGCAGTTGTAATAATGGTACAAACGTATACAAGTGATTCCTTCATAACAGAGCTGTTTGCTTCATGAATTTGGTACTCTCTGGAATTGATTATAACTGAAATATTCTCACCAATCTTTCAACTTAAGAAGACACCATCTTCCAGCTCAGAATATAAAAGCTTGAATAACCATCAAAATTGCATGGGTGGTCATATCCCCGATATCCGAAGCGGCTGCAGTGGCTTCCTGTTCAGCAACGCATCTGATGCAAGTGTAATATCGTGGCGGCTTCGTGCGGCAAAAGAACATCTCTAAGCTCACCTCTCCGGCCTTCTTAAGTGATATTGCCCATCTTGTGCTCTCCGGTGAGGAAGACGGGTTTCTTTGGTGTTCCAAGCATACCAGAAATCAAAGCATAATTTTAAGTTTTGGTTGGTAGGGCAAAGAGGGTGAGAGAGGGATACCGTATGCACAATTTTTTTTTGTAATGATGTTCTTGCTCTCTGATCCTTACTTGAGGGTCTATAAACTATGTTCCTGTTTTGCTCGTCTGTTTTCCTTGTGAGATCCTCTCGATGGAGTGTATGTGGGGAGCGTGTGGGTCCATGCTCGCAGTATGTGTGTGTGTGTGTGTGTGTGTGTGTGTGTGTGTGTGTGTGTGTGTGTGTTGTTGTGTGTGTTGTGTGTGTGTGTTGTGTGTGTGTTTTGTGTGTGTGTAACTCTTGTCTTTGGTGCCAAATCCTCCCTCCACTGTCCCTCATCCATTGGCCACTAGGCTTTCTTCCATTATCTCTTATCTTAGCGCTTCAATAAATCCTGAAGCAATAATAATTTATTTACGCTTTACAATCCTGACATTCATTCATTAGAGCATATTTATCTATTAATTAGCAGTCTAAGAGGCCATTTTACGGCAATGATTTTCCAGCTGAAAGTCCGCAAAATCCTAATTAGTTTAGAGTCCTATATTAGCTGGCCCATGACAAAATTAGTGCTTTGTCAGTTATAGATGCTTTGAAATATTGCGTTGATATTGTTTTCTCTTTCTTCTTCTTCGTCGATTGCGCAGACAGCAACTACTGTTGTCTGTCACATGAGTAAAATGGGTTGCGCTGCCGTTAAGCGCCTGACAAATCAGGCCGAGCATATCCGACTTTGGCGTGGGAGAGAATTGTTATTGCATAGGTCGGAATGGAAAAAAGCCATGAGTATGGACCAATAAGGCAAAAAAAGACAAAAAGGAGGTAAGTGGACGAACATAAACAAGGCAGAAACAGATGGATACAAAGAGGGAATTCCTAGCACAGAATTTCCAGAAGGTAGGGATGCTATTTACACTGACAGGCTCCCCTGCATCCCAAACAGGGAAGATTGTGTTTATCTTGATCTCTGACAAGCGTTTGGTATAACGACATGAAGTATGTAAAAAGATGGAACACAATCCTCTCAGTTAGTCAGAATATGGCTGCCTATATGGCAGGATACTTGAGAACAGCCATACACGTAAAAACTATCATCCAGTGTGTATTTTCGGCATCACAATTTGTTGCTTTCGTTGTTTTTTGTGCTTTTTCCAGTTTAACACTCTAGGGTCATCCGGAATATGCACTCTAACTCACTCATCAGACTTAAGAATTACAATGAAACTATTGTTTTGGTGATGGTGTTGATGGCAGTGATGGTGGTGGTGGCAGTATTGGTTTTCCTGTTGTTGTTGTTTTTATTGTTGTTCCAAAGTAAACCAGCTCATTCTTTGTCTCGTTCACTTGCATGTCTGACTGTCTCAATATTTCTCTCTCTCTCTCTCTCTCTCTCTCCTCTCTCTCTCTCTCTCCTTTCTCTCTCTCTCTCTCTCTCTCTCTCTCTCTCTCTCTCTCTGTCTCATTCGAAATAAGGTATGAAGTCAGTTTTCCTTAATGTTATGAATGTGACACACACTATGTTACGTGAGTAACCGACATCAACTTGCAGTTATAATTATAGCCCGGACTGAATGAAAGAAAACAAAGCTAACACTGCAATATACCCCCCAAAAAGATCTTGCATATGCGACCATTATTTTACCCGCCGTTAAGATAGCCACACTCCAGCTTTGAAAATGACACCTTAACACACCAAAGCGCGTGAGGTTTAAAAAACAAATTAAATGCTGTATCCCATTCCTACTGGCACGAAATACCCTACTCTACCAAAATGACAGAACGAGTTTTAACGTGTGCACGAGATGTTCTCCGTGCTTTTACACGTGGGGCTTCTTGTTAACGACCCATCTGAAGGATTTTCGGGGGGAGTGGAGTCGGCACTCCTGTTATCCCCTAGAACGGGTGCATCGGTGCTGCTTGAACTCGCGCTGTCAACTCACAAGCTACATGCTCTAACCACTGGGCTATCCATCGCCCAAAAGCGGGTTTGATCAGAGTACATGCACACGATAGATAGTGGAGATCACAAGGCCCACCCCTGTCTCCCTGCTATTCCCACCATGTACTTTACACTTCATGTCAATGTCCCAGAGCTTCATTAGACGCGAAACGCTTGACCGACAAAAGGCCATTCACTCGGAAACGTCTGTTCTTTGATATATCTATGGTCATCGATAGAGTAACGTTCGATCTTCTTACTGGAGTCCACTTGATTTCAAAAGGAGCTGAGAAAAGAAGAAATGGCATATGACTAGTGAAGAAAAGTCTTTTCATCAGTGCAGATACCCGCAGCTTCTCTTGTAATTGTAGAAGGGTAATTACAGACATCTGGTGAGCTCTGTGCTTAATAAAAGGTGAATGAATAGTAGTAGCGAGTTCGTTTTTTTTTTGTACACTACATTTAGAGTTATCACCTATTTCATTAAAGCAAAAATCACCAGCCATCCCGAATCTTCCCTTGCAGATGATACTTATGGTCTGGCAGGCAGCGACCAACAATAAACCACATAGCTTTAAAGAAAGACTGAGCAGTTCATGAACAAGATATGCCTGTGAAGTCAGCGCCAAGACGACCACACTGATAACTAGCCAGAATTCTACCATCACTTCAGACATTTTTTGTTCGTCTTTCCTGGGCAAGAGCCCCGAGGTTCACCAATGGTGCGTTATTTCATATTTATGCGACCGGTTTTGCCCACGATGAAGGTAGCCGCATTGCGGCTTCGGAGATACCTCAGACATAAATATTCATGCCTCGAAACTAGGAGTTGTGCTGTTCAAAAGTTGGCTCATGTAGGATCAGTAATCCGTAGTGGGGAACCCTAACCAGATGACCTAGAAAGGTAGCGAGAGAAATCACACACACACACACACACACACACACACACACACACACACAAGCAGGCAAGCAAGCAGGCAAGAGAAAAAATTGAAAAGAGTGAAGCTACACAGTGCCAATGCGCTTTAAGCAGGACCATATTACTTGTACATTGGATTTGGATCATACTTACACTACAACACAAATAATACAAATGAATGCAATTCAACAGTGCGATTCAATACAGCAAAGTGGAGCAAAACAGATTGCTACATAGTATGGCATAATTTACGTCACTACTATGCAATTTATGTAAATGCAATAAAGTGCAATATGTTACAAAAGAATATAACAGAGCACAACACAGAACAATAGAGCACAGCACAGCACAATACAGCATACTGCAACTCAACACAACACAACACAACACAGCAAAACTCCCCCGAGGGGATGCCGGGGGCCTATCAGTATAAATAGCATCGCCACATTCTGGAAATTATGTGCTAGAAATGTCCTCTTTTCTATCACGCTCTTTGTTTCTGCCTTGTTCCTTTTCTTCCTGTCACCTCCTTCTTTGTCTATTTTCTGCCTTCTTGGGCCATTCTCCTGCCTTTTTTCCAGAAAGAACTTAAAAGGTAACTATTCTCTCTTGTGCCGAAGTCGGATGCGCTGGGCCTGACTTGTCAGGCGCTTAACGGCAGCGTGAAGCATTTTCGCTCATATAACAGACAACAATTGTTGCTGTCTGAGCGTTCGACGACGAAGAAGAACACAGCAAAACGCTACACAACACAACGCAGCGCAGCGCAACACAAGACAACGCAACACAACCCAATACAAGATAAGGCCAGCTTCTTCAAAGATTCCTATGCTTCTTTCTTATCAGACGCAGTTATCTATTGATCTATCCACTCGTTTTGTTTATATACCCTTTTGAATTCTTTCGAGAATGAGCACTTGTGTGGTGGCTTTTTTTTTTTACCTCTAGTCCCCTTCTTCTTGCGGTCTTTTTATCTTTTGTTATCCGTTCCTACTGCCATAAATTGCATACTCTTCCAAACGGCGAAGCAGATTTTAAGGTGTACGCAAAATGTTCTGCGTGAGTTCGCACACGGGACCTCGATTTAAAGTCTCATCCGAAGGACATCGGGAA